>APFE031041419.1:10559-64036 GCA_000404065.3 Pinus taeda
AAAATATACCCAGAACACATAATAGCAATGATTTTATTACTCAGAGAGAAATGTTCACAGGCCTCTTCGAGGGGGCAAGCTCCAATAGAGCAGAGCTCGATTACAAAACAAGACACGATACTCCTCGCAGGGAGTCTCTATCCTTTATATATGACTCATACATGCAATACAACAGGTCAATACCGTGGGTTTTATTAATACCATCTATCTAATACTACCGCCAATTTACCCTTTATTTAATACTGCCGCCCATTTGTAACTAACTGTGGTCCCTTCATTAATTGCGGGTTAACCACTTACAAATATTAATATGGGCTTTATTGACTCTTGACTATGATGTGATCCCATGACATGAATAAGGGGGTTAGGGTGGGACCCTAACAGATGGTGATGATCAGACCAAGGGGGTTCCGCGGAAGACATAGTCTCGATAACTGCTTCATCGGAAGGAAAGACTTCTTGTAAGGGGTCCAAAGAAGCGCCATATCTAAGCCAAGGGGATTGGACATATGAGTCGAGAGCCCTACTCGAAGGAGTAGGTTCAGAAAATGAAGCCAATGCAAAAACAATTTTGACATAGTTGAGCTTGGCAAGACTCAATGGCATGACATCACCCCAAGATTCTATTTGATCAACAGGAGGAAGAACCCATGACTCAGAATGAATAGAAATCATATTGATGGGAGTGATGTTTGGAGGTGGGAGTGAAAAAACACCCATGAGGGCAGGATCTTTAAAAAGTCCAGCACCCACACTCTCATACAGAACAGAGGTATGCTCCACGAAAGGCACGTTGCCATCGGAAGGAGAGAAGGCGAAGAAGGACAGCTAGTCTACTATGACAATCTTCCCTTGATGGGGAAAACAAAGGACATGAAATAGAGATGAGGCCATGGCTCACATGGCATAGGTCCAACTTCGCCCTAAAAGGAGGTTGTAAGTCAAATTGGCATCAACAACTTCGACCATCTTCCCTTCCAGAGTAATAGGAAGATGTGGGAGTATAACGTAAGGATGGGAATCTCTCCCATCGAAGGCTTCCAAGGTATTGGGAGACTGGCTCAGGGTTGGAGAACCAATAGCCTTCCAACAAGCAACAGACATGATGCAAGTAGAAGCGCCTTCATCAATAACGGTATGGTGAATATTCTTAGAATTGATGATGACTTGAATAAGGAAGGATATTTGGTGAGGTTGTCTTGGTACATGATTTTCAAGGTCAAAAGTGATCAAATTTGAGTCAGTTGGGTCAATGCCACCGATGGCTGATAGGAACAACTTCCTCTAGGAGGGACAGCTCTCGAGGACCTCTAATGCAGACATAGCCGAAGGAGCTTGGGCTAAGTCCTCAACGATGCTATAATGTTGAGTAGCATGAGCATTAGGGTTGTAAGACAACTTTTGAAGTACTCCTTTAGGAGGAGGTCAAATGACCGACTCAGTACTAGGTCACTCGATATGGAGTGGACCCAAACTAGATGAAGGATCACTAGAGGGAACCTTTGCTTCCTTTTTGGTGGGTGAAGGATACTCTTTTGGCTGTATACTGATATGGATGGGAATTTTCCCAGCCATAAAAACTTGAGAGCCAAAGGGGGGAAGAGGATTGAGATGGATCAACCACCATTTGAGTCTGCTGTGAGGGAAAAGGCTCTTTAAGCACAGCAGGAGTCCCAGGGGAACCTTTTAACAAATGACTAACCTCAGAATGCCTTGGGCAGTCTTTATTATAATGTTCCTTGTCACAAATAAGACAAGGGTACTTAGGTTTGTGCTTGGTACCTTCCTCGGTTGGAGGCTTAGGGGGATCCTGCTTTGGTTGATCGGCTTTATTCTTTCCCTTTCCCTTCTTCTTACCTTTCAAGGTTTTGTCCACTGAGGTGGATTGAACATCATTAACCTCAGAAGTCTTACCAAAATTGGATGAAGCCTGGGAAGCATTTTCATTTGGAGCATTAGATTTTTGCTTCGCAGGGCTGGCGGGAGCTTTTCGAGAGGATGCATTAATGGAACCTATGACACCATCAACAGATGGTGTTGATGGAGCTTAAGAAGTTCCGGGTCACGGAGCGTCTGGAAAATAATCATATAATGTACCAGACTGGGAGTAAACCAAGTCAAGATACTGAGCACGCACAATGACCTGCTCTTCAGTTACACATGCCCCCATAGCAATTTCCCAGGCTATCGGACCAACGAACGAAGTTGTGAACCAGTCGGTCAGAAGCTGGTCGAGGATCCAGAACTTAATTAAACGATGACAACATCTCTATTCATGGATCTGATTAGAGATACGCATAGCTGTGTTCTGTTTCAAAGATGTTAGGAGATGTGTGCCCATTTCATATCAAATCGGCAACTGAAAATGAGTTAAAAATGCAATAGCCAGTGAGTTAAAGTCCTGAAACGTTCCACGAACTAACTCAATATACCACTTTGCGGTGGAGCCAGTTAGAGTCCATTGAAATAGGCAGAGCTAGATTGAATCATAACACCATGAATTCGATGAACACCATAGATGATAGGTCATGACACGAGCTTGGGGATCCTCTCTAGCCTTACCATCGAATTTGGGACAATCACCAGGAATCTTAGTCAGAACCAGGGGCCAATACGGATTATGAAGGATAGGATCATTGGTTAGTTTGGACACATCCGGTAATTCCAATGTCACCAAAAAGGGTAATTGAGGGTTGAAGGACATCTGAGCCTGCGAGTAAGAAATAGCACCAGAGTTCCATTTAGTTCTTAGTTTCCCCCATTGATTTTGTCTAGATGGATTTGGCTCGTAAGGGTTTTGTCCATAGGGATTTTGTCCATAGGGGTTATAGTTGTAACTGGACGATTGACCTTGGATTTGACCCGCTACATTCCACTGATTACAAAACTAACTCACAGGAGCAACATATGGTTGCTGAAAATTCTGATAAGGGTTAGCCTGTGGTTGTTGATAATTTTGGTATGGGGTAAATTGAGCTTTCCCTTGGGGCTGTTGGAAACCATAAAGTAGTTGGGCTCCAAACTGAGCCTGGGGGCCAGGCTGCATTTGCTGAGCAGGTTGGGTTTGGGGCCCAACTTGAGTTTGAATATTAGATTAGGTTTAGAGCCCAAGTTGGGGCTCAAGACTGGGTGGAGCTTGAGAAGAAACGAGCGTTTGACTGGCCGGTTGAGCAGACCCAAATGGATGTCCTTGGGAGATCTGAGATTGAGCCATCTGGCTAGAAGGTTGACCTGGTTGAGGTTGAGGTTAACCCATTTTCCCAGAAGGTTGAGCTTGTTAGGCATTGGGTTGACCTTGCACTACTGAGGGTTGCCTTCACTGACCAGATGGTTGAGCAGACTAGACAATCAGTTGGCCTTGTTCGATCTGAGGCTGACTAATTTGTCCAGAGGGTTGACTAGGCTGGACAGTTGGTTGTCCTTGCTGAACATGAGGCTGACTGACTTGCCGAGAAGGGTAGCCTTGCTGGATACCAGGTTGGCCTTGTTGCATGTAAGGTTGTCTCGGGTTACTTGAAGGTTTCCCAAAGTATGTAAAATATGAGCCACTGAAGGCCGAAGGTTGTCCTTGGAAGGGTTGTCCTTGTGGGCCGATAGGTTGCCCTAGATAAGGTTAACCGTAATATGGTTGTCCGTGAGATGGCTGCCCGTATGATGGCTGAACTTGATAGGGTGGTCCTTGAACATTTGAAGGTTGTGCTTGGCAACCATGATAAGTGGTGGTACCCCAAGCAACAAATAACGGAACTGAGACCTTAACTGCAGGCTGAGGTGGCATAGGTCCACGGTGATAAATATGAGTTCCTCAAGAATCATAATAATGAAACAGATTTTGTGGATCCGGATTCTGAATAGCTTGGAAATATTGATCATATTCTCCCCCTGCTAGAATGGAACCAGAAGAAGGTGGGGCAGTCAGGTTAGGATTAACAACTTTGGATGCGGATGCCGACAGACCGCTATTGGTAGGACCAGCTGAAGGTCCAGTAACAGTGGTCACCACTGAAGATGTAGTGACGACACTGAAAAAAGGGTTGAAGAAGCTACACAAATGGTTGGAATAGTCAGAACAAATGTGACAGTCACATTGTGAATTTGGGGCGTAAAAGGCTCCGAAGTCGGAGTGACGGTATGAGACCACATGGAACTCCTAAGGGGAGATCTAGAACCCATGATATCAGCCAAAGAATTATAGCGTAAAGGCAATGAGATACCAAGAGAGGTGACATGGAAGGCTGAAGTTTTTGTAGATATGGGCATTTCACCTCCTGCCATAAAGGTTTCTTCACCGGAGACAGGGGTCGTCTCGTCCTTGTCGGAGGAAGACATCGGGACTGAAACACCAGGAGGAGTAATGGGAAATTCTTCTTCAAAAGGCTCCCAAATGGGGTTCCAATGAATATCGTAATACTCGTCCTCTGGAGCATGAGAGTTAAGCGATTGGATACTTGGAAAAACAGGAAGAGTATCACTAACAACCGGTACCTCAGAAGCAACTGAAGATGGAGATCCTTGGTCACTTGGAACGAGGGATGGGATCGGTGATTCCGCCAGGATGATTTAAATCAAACACCTTAGGGAAAATTAACGAGTGAGTAAATTAACCCTACGCAAACTAAAACGCGAACAATACCTAACAAGGTAAATGTGAACGTGGCTGAATAAATTTTTAAGACACAGGAACAGAACTTGACCTTTTCATCTTTAAAGAATCGAGAAAAGGACAAAATTATGACTCAAGTCACCTTCGAATATCTAATGAGCCTGAAAGGATAAGTGCTTAGATGGACCTTTTATTTTAAGGAGTCTGAAAAGGAATGAAAGTGACTACTCTGGAGAACTAGGCGAAAGGTTTACCAAACAACCCGTAAAACTGCATATACACCTTGGTGATCATATGAAAACCAAGGACTTTCCGTATAGTAGTCAATCTTCCTGAATGTTGTGTTCGGTGCATTACGGTTTGCAAGGCGGCAGACTTAGCTTCCTAAGGATATAGGATGATAACCTAGTGGGGTCTCCCAACATATACTCAATGGTACTAGGAGCGCAAATCCATACTAGCGGCTATTGAGTCACAGAAGGAGGAACCACCCAACCTTAAGTGAAAGAAATAGTGACTAGGTTTAACGACGCCAGAGCACATCTCTAGCCTAGACCTCTAAATAATGTGTGTTATGTTCCAATGCATTATAGGTTCATTTAGTTCATTTTAGAGTTGATCTTGAATTATGTTTTAATTTCCTGGCCTTACTGTATGTATATCAAAATCTAGGATGCAGCTAGAATGAGTAAAGCATATTTTATTTCGATGAACTCCTACTTATAGAAGGGTAGAGGGATCATTCCCAAACCAAGACAAAACCAAGATCAGCAAATGCAGTCACTCAAGAGACACAATGTATAAACACATCAATCCCTACAGTGCATCGATACTACTAATAACAGATTCAAAGTTTGCCTTCCAATTTCTCAAACATGAAAACTTGAAATGCAAATGTAATTTCACTTTTGTATACTAAATAAATGCAATTTTTTTTATTTTGATAGCTTTGAATTCTAAAGAAACAAACAAGCAAGTGTGAAACCGATTGATCCAAACAATTGTAATCTATGTCTAGTAGTGAAAAAAATCAAGTCAATATGAAAATTGGTTGAATAAATAACACTAAACACTAATTAGCAAGGAATAAGCAATGGAAACATCTCAAGCAAACCAACAAGATGGTTGTAGATGAATCTTGGACAGACAAGCATCCAAGCCAAATAATCCAAAACTTGAAACGCTAGGCCACAAAGTCAAAAACGTAAGATTCACTCAATGAAGCCAAAAAGTAAGCACCTTAACTAAAAGTAATTAATACAAACTAATAGATAAGAGGGAGACAGCAAGGGATTAACTATATTGATGAATTCAGGAGGTAGAATTTGAAAAAAACAATTCTACAGGAATTGTCACAGGTGTAACGCCAGCAACTAGTGCCGATCAGTCACTAGCCATAGCAATAGAGCGACGTCGTGGTGAAAGTACACGTCTCTCACGCAATGGGACAATTTCAAGAATCATTGCGACTGTACGACATGATTTAGCGACACACAGACTTCTAAAACAGGGACAAGGTGATTTCAGCACAACTATTTAGATTTTTTCAGTGACAAAGTTAAAAACAATGAAAGACGACTATAAACTCCCAAACAAAGACCAGTATACCCTCATAGGCAATAAAGAGACTTCCCAGATTGACCCAGGTAACCCAAAAGACTAATGGTTCAACCCCAAAATTCAAGAGACACTAACCCAAAATCAAACAAAAGCAAACAAGAGAAACAACAAGAAGGACTCCCCAATGGAGTCGCCAACTTGTCATGCAGGAAAGTGTTCCCTCTGCGGATAGAGGCAACCTCTCTAGCCCTAGAGTGGGTCTAGTCACAGCAAAGATAGATCAACAATTGATTTCCTTAAACATTCATTGTTGGAGGCCTACCTCAAACCGGTGGTTGATGAAGTTTTGTTGCACTGCTCCAGCTTCCGTTTCCTTCTCCTCAATGAGAAATCAACCTGAAACAACACAAGAAAATAACAGAGCACATAACCGAGAACAACAATGATCTATTTACTCATAAAGTCAAGAAGTCACGAGCTATCAAGTAAATTACATACAAGACATAGGAAAACATCATTGATTATATTAATAATGAATCAAGATCAAGCTTACAACCAAGTATTTATGTTGCAAGCCTTCTCGGAGGGTCCAACCAGTATGTTTCTCAAGCATTCACTCTTTCGGGATGAATCACCCAACATACAATGTCTCTCCCTCACTCATAAGCTTTAATACAAAGTTAAGGCCACTCCACAACCTATCACAAGCTATTAACAATCCCACACTTGTCACACCCACACCAACTATCTATCAAATTCAAAAGCACTAGTAGCACTGCCCAACCAAAAGAACTAGCAGATCATAGCAAAGGTGAGTGCTTTTATAGGAGAAGGAGTTTCCATGAAATGATGGAGAAAGAGCTCATCCTCAAGGAAGGTAGCACAAAAGACGGAACTACCATTCCATAGGTGGAAGGGCAACCCAAACTGACCCAACAACCAGGTCTAGAGGCATCCAGAAGGCCGACTGTTGGAACAAATTCACCCAATGTGGATCGTCGCAAGCCGTAAACTAATTCTCCTCGACAACATTGATAGAGGTATTGCACGCAGACCCATCATCACTATATATAACTCATAACCTGGCACTGGGTCTAGAAATCTGACCGTCGCAGGAAACAGATGTACACCTACGGCAGAGTCATGATAGGACCGTTATTGACATGGAATCATCGCGTCTATTAATGATTTACTCACAACGAGGCAGAAACTTAGGGAATGAGGGCCCATTTGCAGCATCAGAGAGCATTTGCTTTATCTTCTTACATCAGTGGGAAGATATGAACATGTTTATTTGACACATGACATAGTAGAGGGACTGAGATGAGGACAGTGACAAATTACTGTGTAACACTAACTAATGGTTAGCAACAACTTCACGCATTCCTGGTGCTGTTTTGTTAACAAAAAATAGCAGCAAGAAAACATGTTGCTTCAATCAAAATATATTTTGATTGTGCATTGCTGAGCCTTAGACTAGTCCAATATATTCAATTACAATATTTCTTTCACGTAAATAATTATTGCAGTTAAATAATGCAGCAAGAACTGAAGCAAATTTAACTCAAGTATTGTCATTAGTAGAAGAAAAGATTTTATTCATCGTTTCAATTCTATCATTTCTAGTACTATCTTCAATAGAGATCTTAAGGACTCTGAAACATGAACTTTTGTTTTTGGTAAGTCACCAGTTATAAAAGTAATGAGTTGGCTAATATTGCTACTATTTGATTTATGGGTTAGATGGTTCGGTGTCTTTGCAATAATTTATTTCCGGTTGGACTACCACTTTTTCAAAAACCCAATAAATAAAAGTACATCATCTACACTTTCAAAACGTGAATGCATATCTTCAGTATGATTACAGAGGTTCACAATAACATTTTTAGACTAAAAATGGTGAATAATGTTACAACCAATTTATTAAAACTATCATTGATAAAATCATGCATAATAATCAATTTATTAGAAATAAAGGAGAAGAAATAATATTCATCCATAAGAGGATAAATCATTTATAAAATGGATTTATATAATAACTTATAATAAATATTATGATAAAGAAGAGTAAAAATGGATGAAATAAGTGTTAAAAAGTGATCGTATTCACGACCCAACATACCCCCACATTGAATATATTGCATGTCCTCATGCAACAAAAAAAAACTGAATATATTGCATGTCCTCATGCAACCCAAAGACAAAACCCATGTTTTAACCAAGCAATAAAAAAATTCTTCATCTCAGCTCATGAAATGGATAGAACAAATGAATTCTTCCTTAATTAATGAATATTCAATTTTAGCAATCTTGATGAAGGAATAACTATTTTCATATTGACATTCAAGTTATGTGCATATGAAGTTGCAACAAAATATGATATAAGTGATAGCAACCTTCATTAACCATTTTCCCAAAAACTACAAACTAGATTTTGTTGAAATGTTGCAAGTAAATTTATAATATATGAATGCCTCTATGATCCAAAAATCAGATTGCTTTGATGCATGAATCATGAGATATAAAAAAATGGCTGTAGGTGAAAGTGCATGATTTCCGAAATTTTATGAACTGATTTATCTTGAAATTATCTGGGTATGTGTATTTTAATAATGTCTGTGTTTCCCAAAAATCACAAGAATTGAGTTCATAGTTTTAAAAGTATTATGGAAATCAATTTCTGCACTATGTAAAAATAAAATTGCATGCCTTAAATGAGGAAGAAAGTAGAAAACATCCATCGTGTGTAGCAATTCCTCCCTTTCTCTGAAAAATTAGCATGCCCTCATGCGATGCTAGAAAACAAATTGAGGTGGTTGCTACTATCTATTGAATTCTATGCTTGGTGTAAAACAACATGGAATAATGGATGTGTTGAGAATGAATAAGAATAGCAATGGATGATAACGAATATGGATGACATGGTCATAAGAAAGAAATGAATGAAAGCGACACTCCCCCAAACCAAAAAATGATATGTCGCTGAAAAATGGGAAGTGGTAAAAAAAATGTGAAATGAAGGATGATAAATAATGCTCAAAATGGATTTGCATGAAATTCTCCTAAATTCGTAATAAATCAGAAAATTATGCTATTTTACCTCAAGTTTTACCTCCAAAAATAAAAATATGGAATGACATATGTATTGGCATTTGTTGAAGCTGATGTAGGCAGAGTTGGTGTTGAAAGTGATTCAAAAGGTGGAATCCAGGCAAGCACATCATGTCTGAACAATTGTTCACGTTCACAAGCCTCTTCTGTTAGTTGCAATAGTGTGGTCATGCTGCGAATAGAGTTTTGCTCATAATTGTTGTTTTCCTCTAAAAAAATCACTATTTTGCATACAATGTTCTTGAATCCATCATGTTAGTTTTGAATAGAAATAGATAAGATGCATGCAAAACTTTCAATCAGAAAAACTTTTGTCAAATCAACAAGTTATGGTAGAGTGCAGTAATCATATCGCATGCAATCCCATAATACATACATTTCCCCCTCCAATTAAAAAAGGAATTCCATGAACATAAATCATATGAACGGTGTGGTGCTGATGGCAAGGCAAAGGAATACAACAGTAAATGAAGCAGAGTACAAATATTAATGATAGGACTGCGAGAGTTATGGTTATAATGAGAGCAGAGTGTGTAAAGATAGTTATGAATAAGAGATAGGACGCTTTGTATTGATGATAACTTATGCGAAAAAGAAAAAGAACAACAATATGCCAAAAAGATGCTTTACTGACGGTATTCTAGCTGAAAATGATGCGATTGGTCATAAAACAATTTCTCATGCATAAAGGTTCAAAACAGGGAAAAATTAAGGTAATAACTTCTCTGATAAAAAGAAAAAAATAAGAAAAGGGTATTATAGTAATAATTGATGATAAAATATAGCTTCAATACCATAAGTAGAGCCTCTGCTGCCAGCAGGCATCCATAGCCTCGGCAGGGTTGCTTTTTAACCCATATGAGCCAGAATCCTCAATTTATAATTGGAGAGTTCCAGTGTTGTTCTACAGAAGAGATCGGTGTGCTAGCATGGTAACCAGATAACCACACTGCCATTCACCGGGATGTAGCAAAAGTGATCAGGCCGGCTCGTGATGAGACCTCCTGTTCCAAGGATAATTTGGTTATCCAATGAATCATAACCCTGGTGTGGTGGCCATAATGGGAATGTCACTTTGTTACAGCCTTATGAATATGGTAGGCTGGCTCGTAATGAGACCCCCTATCCTCCATCTGCGAACAAAATTTTGTTGTTATTACACATTTTTATGATAAAAAGAGGGAGGCTCAGTACCCCTTAAGAGTAGGATGGTGGAAGAAGTTGAACATGTCAATAGAAAAAAATATGCCCATAATCTCATTTATTACAGACAGAGAGGATTATAACCAGGAAGGGTGGAACCAACATGGTATTAAGATGATCAATCAGTATCATGTACAGCAGAAAACGATGTAGTAAAGTAGTATATAAATAATTGTGTCTCTTTTGAAAATAAGCTATCATCAAGGAGTTGTCCTATTAAGGATCATAACGTAAATGATATTAACTTGCTTCAATAGAATCCATGTCCTCATTAAAGTAGTTTAATTCATGCCATGAAAGGGAATCATAAACTGTGGTTGAGACGAATTAGGAATAATCCCACAATAGGAAGAAAGGGTTGCTCTCGAAAATACTCCCAAAGTGTTGTTTTTTTGAAGGAACAACAAAAACACTAAAAAAAGTGTTGTTCTTTGTAGGGAACAACAAAGGAAATGCATGCAAAAAAACAAAAATACACACGAAAAAGTGTTTGTTCCGTGTAGGGAACAACGAAAAAAATGCATGTGAAAAAGTGTTGTTCCCTGAGAGAAACAACAAGAAATGTGAAAATGTTGTTCCTTTGAAAAGGAACAGCAAAAATGTGAAAGTACAGAAATGTTGTTCCATTTTCAAAAGGAACAACAGCTGTTCCATTTCGAAAAGGAACATCAAAATATAAAAGTGCAGAAGTGTTGTTTCATTTTGAAAAGGAACAACAAAATGTGAAAGTGCAGAAGTGTTGTTCCATTTGAAAAGGAATAACAAAAAGTGAAAGTGCAGAAGTGTTGTTCCATTTGGAAAGGAACAACAAAACATGAAAGTGTAGAAGTGTTGTTCCATTCGGAAATGAACAACAAAACGTGAAAGTGCAGAAGTGTTGTTCCATTCGAAAATGAACAACAAAACGTGAAAGTGCAGAAGCTTTGTTCCATTTCAAAAAGAAACAACAAAACGTGAAAGTGCAGAAGCGCTATTCCATTTTGAAAAGGAACAACAAAACGTGAAAGTGCAGAAGTGTTGTTCCATTTGAAAAGGAACAGTAAAACGTGAAAGTGCAGAAGCGTTGTTCCATTTCGAAAAGGAACAACAAAACGTGAAAGTGCAGAAGTGTTGTTCCTTTTAGAAAGGAATAGCAAAAACGTGAAAAAGGAACAACAAAATGAACCGTGGAAAAGGAACATCTGACACAAAAGGTGTTGTTCTTTTGAAAAAGGAATAGAAAAATGAAAATGTTGTCCCTTTCAAAAAGGAACAACAAAAACGACAAAACTGCACAGAAATGTTGTCTCTTCAGAAAAGGAACAGCAAAATGCACAAGCATAAAATGGAAGCACGCAAAGAATGAATTAGTTGTTCACTGTATTGATGCTAAGGATGGGTTATAGTGTGAATGAAGCAACACCTGAAACACAAAATATAAGAGAGATCAGAAAAGAAACAACATTTTATTTAAAAAAAACAGTATGTAAATAAGTAAATTAAGTTACAACAGCTATGATATTATGTAAAAGAAATGACATCTTTGAAAAATGTTTTGGCAGCAGTGACAACACATGAAGCTTCAAATAGAAATCAATTCTTCATTTCTTCTATTATGAATCCGTTGGGTAATGAATTGGATGAAATTCCCTTGTTTCATTAAAATTTCTTTCAAGAATCACTCGTTCATAAATTGATCTTCTTTATTTTCCCAGGACCTGCAAAAAAACAAGTGTCTACTTGCAATAAAACATTAAATAATGGAGAAAGAGAGGTGATCGGGCTCCCCTAATCTAAGAATTATGAAAAAAAAACAAGTATTTACTCTGTATAACAAATCCATTGAGAAAATGACAAAGTAAAATTTATCTGTCACTTGCAGGAGAGCAGTGGTCGACCATACTAACCAGCAGTGTTTTAATCATAACTTCTTTGTTTTTCATCCGATTTGAGTGATTCCGAAGCCAGATGAAAGTTAATTCAAAGGTATATCTCCAATAAAAACAATTTTTAAAAATTCAATGATATGATATGTCAAGTTTAGTTAGAACAACCTACATAACAAAGTCACTTTTGATTACCCAGCTTAGACCAACAGTTGATATTTCAAGCATAAATTTTTCATTTGATGTCGGATTCAAATGATTCAAATTGGAAATGAAAGTAGATTTATTTATGTATATCAAATAGAAACATTTTTTTAATACAAGAAGAATTTATAGGTCAAATACTCTAAAGAACAGTCGTAAAAACAAAGTTTTAAGAGTGCTGATTTACGATAGACAGTCAGTATTTTGATCATAACTTCCCCATACGATATCAAAAATGAGTGATTACAATTTCCTTGTAAACTATATTCATAGGGGAATCTACCATAGAAATAGGTTTTAAAAATATGGTCATTTAGATCTCCAAAAACGGACTGTCCCAACTCTGCTCCTGAGTTGCCCACTAGACACCCTATCAATCTTTTGGTTCTAACTTTTCTGTTTCAAATCAAAATTGAGTGATTCAAATTGATTTCTAAAGTAGAAATAAAGGGCTACTTAGGATAGAAATAAGTTTTAAAAATATTCCCTTTTGGTCCCTCAAAACATGACTATCCCAACTGTTTTTTCAAAAAATTTCATCAAGTCCGCAAGCCAAAAAAATGATATTCAAGCAATTTTTTTCAAATTGGTGATAAAAATGAATATGAGTGTTTGTAGAGATATTTTTTCCATTATAATTCATCTACATATACAAATGAATTGAAACATTTATCACTGATGTTGATTTCGATAGCGTGTTGCAACAAAAAACAACTAGTTTTACATAAAAACAAAATGTATTTATTTATGTCTTTATTTATTTTATTTTCTCCACTATCCTATTCTTCTTTGCGAATAAAATATGTTTATATATAAGAGTATTTCCCGTGGAACCATTTTAGAAATAAGGCTTCACGTATACACATACCCAAATTTGAAAAATGCATATTAATGAATATTAGGGTATGAGAAGCCATCTTCCCTTAAATTTTGCAGTTCAACATTGTAAGCATGTTGTACTGGTTTATTGTGGTGGTGGTGGAATTAGTTGAGCAGGAAATTCAAAAGTAGAAATGTGAGCCATTTCTTACCATAACAGAAAATGTTCTTCATGTGTTTCTTCGAAGCTGCTTCTTCAAATGTTCTTGTCAATTAGTTAGTGAAATGGGTGGTGCTTGCATCACCACTTGAGTGAAGTCATATGATTCATTTTTCAAAATTTCTATCTTTTTTTTTCTTTTTAGTCATTCAAACAGAAATTCAAACATCTATTTCTACTCTAAGTTCTTTAGCAGTTTTGTTGGAAAGCGGGTGGGGGAGCAGGGTTTTTACATGCTCTGTACGCAGGTTCTTACCTTTCGTTTTTAATACCCAATTCTCTCCCAACAGGCACTCATCAGATGCACACTACTCTTTAAAAATAGCTACACTCTCCCCGGCAACAACGCCAAAATGTTGAGCGATAAAATGTGTCTTTTTGACTCCTAATTATCTTTATATTAATTGTCAACCCAGGGACGACTTTTTGTTTCAGGAGTGTACTCAGTTTGAGGCAGCTATTTACTCAAGAGTAATGTTTTGCAGTATAGTGCTTAAAATGCAAAAGTAAATGAATGCTTGAAACAAAATCTAATTAGAATAGTAAGAAACTCAAATGCTCTGTAATTAAATCATTCACTCAAACAACCATCAATTGAGGATATAGTAGCAATAACTCATTCCTCTAGAGATTGATGCAATTGAAATCAAACTGGAACAAGACAATCAATCTGGGAATGAGGAAGCAATAACCAATGTTCTCTACAGTTGACAGTCTTGCTTTAAAACAATTAAAAGGAAATAGAAATTGAACTAAAGCTACCATTGAAAGTAAACTAGGAGAACTCTTTAAAAACAAACTCTTTGCAATTAATCAATAGAAATGAACAGTAAATTAAATGGACAGAAAACTGTAATTAAAGGAATCTGAACAACAAACTCTAATTAATGGAAATGAACAACAACAAGCCAAATTAATAGCAATCTTTACTCTGAGAATGAATTGGACAGCACACGGAAATAGAACAACATTGATTAATGATGGAATATGAAACAATGTTGGAAAGTCAAATATAAATACACAATAACTTAACACATGGCACACCTTAATAGTAATCTGATATGGTAATCCCATTATCAGTCTTAGTTATAAATAACACGACTGTATTTTGTAATGGAACAACAACGTTAATAGATTCAACAATCGCAAGGAAATATAATCTCCAAGATGAATTCAGTGATACCAATTAATAAGTGTTACAACACGGATACTCTATAATAGAACAACAATAACATTCTGTAAGGATTAGCGACGTTATATCAATGATTAAAAGAACAAAAATGCATTGCAAAGTCGATATGATATTTTTGTCTCAGAGAATGAGATTACTCGACAAATCAAACGTAATAGAGTTGTGATGTAAACTAATAGAACATACCAGATTACCGAATAAAGCTGATAAGAAAAAACATGCATGAACTACAAATATAATATACAGCAGCAACACAATCCACCAGAGGTTGGGCCCTTAGCCGCCAGCGGATGCTGCTGGGCTACTTCATATAAGGCAAATGAACAGCAATTCGTTTATTTATTCATCATCAAATTGTGAAATCATTACAGCAGCTGAAGCTTTGAGAATTACAATGGTAATGCAAAAATCTCCTTTTCCTCCTATTCTATCCTATCCCATCATCGTTCTTGAATTTCCAATTCTGAATTCTCAATTCTCTCCCATTTTTTCCATCCCCATCTCTGATCTCTGTTTTCATTTAAATAGAGAGAGATCAGAGAGAAGTTACAACAGAGATAATTACAACATGATTTCTATTACAAAATTGGATTGTTTCTAACCAATTGATCAACAAGAAAATATATTTACATTCATCTTTCAACAAGAGCAAGGCGAATTTGGCTTTGCAGCTGAGATTTGGAAAATGGCCACACAACGAATCTGAGAAAATTGTGCTCAAAGAACCCTGCATTTCTCTCAATACAAGCTGAATTTTGGCAAACCGTTCCTTCTTAAAGTTAATTGGGTCCATTCTAGACAAAACCCATGTTTCGGATTTTCCAGATTCTTCTTATTTGTCCAGAATCTCAACCGCAAAATTGTCACTTCTTATTCCAACGAATTTCTGAGTTGGAATATTTAATGATCAAATATTCAATCTAGAAATTGTATTGGAGACTAAAAATGGTGAATAATGTTACAACCAATTTATTAGAACTATCATTGATAAAATCATGCATAATCATCAATTTATTAGAAATAAAGGAGAATAAATAATATTCATCCATAAGAGCATAAATCATTTATAAAATGGATCTATATAATAAATTATAATAAATGATATGATAAAGAAGAGTAAAAATGGATGAAATAAGTGTTAAAAAGTGGTCGTATTCACGACCCCACACCCTTGCTGGTAAAGGGTTCTATCCCACTGAAAAAACTCTGAATTATGATATTGACATTACTGCACTTTTCCTGTAGTTTTAGGGTGAGATTTTTCTTGGTGATTATCTTCTTTACCTCCAATATAGTGGTAGTTTTGTCATTTATTCCTAATTCCTCAAGCTCATAGCCATCTTTGGAATTTAGAAATTTGATTATATCAGAGGAAATCTCCATCATATCCCCCAGCTCTTTGGTTATAGTTTCAACTTCTTCCTGGGATTTTTCTAAGAGATCATTTTGATCAAACACTATCTTGATGTAGGACAATATATATTTGATTGATTCTATGATTTCTTCCCACATAATTTACTTTGCTAAACCCAAATTTTTTCCTATGAAGGACTCTTTCAGTTCTCTCTGTAATAATTCCACTTGACCTTTGACTCGGTTGAATTTAGTTGCATGTGAACTGTCTGCTATTGACTTCATAAGCTATAACTCCTTGAGTTTATCCTTTAGTTTCTTAATTTTTCATGTCTGGATAGACATGTTCTGAACAACTTCAACAAACTATTCAACTCCTTCTGTTGTACCTGTAGTTGATGTTGTGGCTGAAGTAAAAGACCTTGTGATAGGAATTATATCCATTGAAGTTTCAGTCTTCCTTACAACTTCCTCTTTCTCCTAGACTAATTTATCCATATGCTCCTCCATTTGTTTAATCTACAGATTCTTCTCGATGATGAGCTTCATCATATCAAATTTTTGATTTTCTGTCTCTTCAATTTCTTTGGCCATTGGGTCCTTAGAGGCTATCAATTTCACCTATTGTTTTAACGCTGCAATTTCAATATTATTTTTCTTAATGAGATCTTCTGCAACCTTTATGTTTGAAGAATCATATCCCATCTTCAACACTAGATTTTCCAAGGATTGAATCTTGGTATCCTTTGCTAATGAGGAGACCTTCTCCAACTTTAGCTGTGACTGAGTGTTGGCCAAGGTAACCTGCATTTTTGACAAACTCATAGAAGTGTTTGTCAGGGTGGAAGCAATCATCTACCCAGTTTGTTTGTGCATCTCAATTTGGTTAATTGGATGCACATCCTTCACATTAAACTCAAAAGAAGTGTTTTTTTGATATTGAGCAGTAGGCTGAGAAACTTGGCCTTGCAAGAAATCCATCTACATATTTCCCTTATCAGAATAGAAGAATGAAAGAAGCCTGGCTTGAGAGCTAGAAGAATGCTTCTAGAACTGGGTGTGGTTGTTCAAATTCAATTCTTCATTCTTCCTTTTTATCTCAGTGAAGACATGAAAAATGTCTTCCTCCTTATCCTTTGGAATGCCTCCACTAGCTTGAACTATCTAGTGTTCATGAGAAGTAGTGGAATGAGTTGGGTATTTTGTAGACCATCCACTAGACTGTGTGTAGAGCAGAGTCTCTCCTATTCCATTAAATCATGTCTTGTGAGGTTCATTTGTGGCACGAAATCACAGAGATCCAACGTCTCTTTTTCCTGTGAAAAATCCTAAATCCCTATCTTGTTACTTCAGTTGCAGATGATGATTGTTCTTCCCTCCCTCTCTTGGCTGTCTTTTCTTGTGCAAGTGGACTTTGCACATTCGATGTAGAAACTAACTGCTACTCAGCCTCTTGGAGGCCATTCTCTATCCATTCCAACTGGTTTTTATATTGTTCTATCTCAGGCCTATCTGTGTGATGATATGGTGTAAATTTATTCTCCACCTTGAGTTTGGAAATGACTCCCAATGCATCATATGACCAAGTGAAACTGAGACCAAGCTTCATCTCCTTTAGAAATTTGTCGGCTTGCTCCCCTACTGCCCTGGTATTACAAATGAATGGACCAACTTGGGCTTTTAGCTTGAATTGTGACTTCTTATTAGTAGCCACAAAGTGTACTTCATCTGCATTTAACCTCTTCCTTATGTATTCCAGTGAAAATATTATAACAGGGAGGTACTTAGGCATTTTCACTATAATGAAAAAGGTCATTGGTGAGGGTCATGCCTATGATGAATGTTTAAGGTCCGTCACCAATGTCGCATATGGTGACGGTCTTTAAAAGAGCGTTATTGTAAGTGTACATAGTGATGGTCCTTTAAGGTTTGTCACCAAAGCCATTTTCAATGACACTTTTGATGAGGGTCGTTAAAGGCCCGTCACTAATTCTCTCTTTGGTAACACTTTTGGTGAGGGTTGTTAAAGGCCCATCACTAATTCTCTCTTTGGTGACACTTCCAGTGACGATCTTTTATTGACAGTCACCAATGATCTTTTTGGTTGCTTTTGGTGGCGGTCAATAAATGTTCACTCATCATTGATCATTCCAATGAGTTTTTGATAACGCTTCATGTCTGTGATAGACCTTTAAGGTCCATCAGCAATGTCACATATGGTGACAGTCTTTAAAAAATTGTTTTTGTAAGTGTATATAGTGATGGTCCTTTAAGGTTTGTCACCAAATCCATTTTCAATGACACTGTTGGTGAGGGTCAGTAATGGCACGTCATTAATTCTCTCTTTGTTGACATTTTTGGTGAGGATTGTTAAAGGCCCATCACTAATTCTCTCTTTTGTGACACTTCTAGTGACGATATTTTATTGACCCTCAACAATGCTCTTTTTGGTTACTTTTGGTGATGGTCAAAAAATGTTCGTCATCATTGATCATTCCAATGAGTTTTTGAGGACACTATGTACTTGTTACTATATTTTTTTTCAAAATAGAATGATTTAAGACCATTTTTGTGGAGTTTTTTTCATTATGGGTCAAAGGTCATAGTGGTTATAATAGTCAGTCAATTTGTTAAGAAGTAATTAGTGTGTATCATTTCCCTCAAGTGATAATAATATAATCTTCCTATGAGTCAACACATGATTCATCTCTATTAGGTTTATTATCTAGCAAATTTCCTTTAAATAAAAGTTCCACTAGTGTGTGTAGGAACTATATTATTTAATAGATAATCAAGCTCTGTCAATTATATTAATGAGATAGACCTATCACTCCTCAACACTCATGACACACCTTAACATGCTTTGGAACAATACACTAAAATTCCTTGGCATCTTGCATGTCTCGGAACATCTTTGTACCTAGAACATGTTGGCATGAGTAGGATGCCCAAGCACATGTTGGCATGCCATAGAATAACATAGCACTCCCCTATGATGTGTTGGCATTCCTTGTAGTCTCTAGCATGCCCTGGAACTCCTTGGCATAATATTGCATTGATAAACATTATCACTTGGCACACATTGGTACTTGGAATGTATTAGAACATATTATTAGTGTCCCTAGCATTCTCCTTTTGAAAAAGGTAAAGTCCTGACTTATTAATCCTCTTATGTGTTCATTTCCTTTCATTTTAGCTTTTATTCCTTTTGTTTCCTTGAAGATCCTTGATGCATATTGGCATACTTTGGAACCCTGCACATCCTAGCATGTCTTATCACCTAGCATTCCTTGGCACTATTTGGCACATGTTAGCACACCCCATAACTACCTAACACACTCTAGCACTTCTTGACATTCCTTGATATTCTCTAGCATTACTTACCTATTCTTAGCATACCTTGTCACTCCCTCCTTGGCATGATAGCTAGCATTGATTGGCACTCCCCGACACACCCTCATATTCATTCACTTCCATGCATTTTGACCTTGTGCTCCCTTGATTTTCCCTAGTACTCCCTAACACTCCTCAACATGCATTGACACTCTCTAGCACACCTTGGCACTCATAAGTGAAGAATTAAACTTGTAACCAATGTTACTAGACTTGAAATAGACAATAAAACTACGAGGAAAAAGAGCTAAGAGTTTTAATTGGATTGGGGAAAAATCAGGAAAAATCAGTGAATTCAATAAATAAAAATATACACATATATTGAATTAAAAAGAAAAAAAATTCATTGATATTTAGTAAATCCATGTCCAAACAATTCATAATATCAATTGATGCAGGAGCATCAAGGCCAACTTTCATTTTTTATTTATGTAATAAAGTGGGGTGTGACATTTTAATTGTTTTATTAATTAATTTTGTATTTTTAAATAAAATAGGAGATAAATTCTAAAAGTGAGGATTTTGGAAATAATTCTCAAATATGAGAGAATTTGGTCAGTTGAGGATGTAAAGGGATGAGAGATTATTGCGAAATTAATTTCATTAATTTTGGGTGAGAAAGGATCCTTAGGGATTCAAGAGTGATTTTAGGATTTGTTGAGATCTTTGGGGATTTTGTTGAGTGATTAAAGGGATATGAACCAGAATTGGTTCAATTCAAATTGTATAAATTTATGAGCCTCAAAGGCAGATTAGGGTAGGTAGGGTAGAATATAAAGGAGAAGTAAAGCTTGGACAGCCAAGGCTTGTAAGCCTCCGGTAATTGTAAGACCATTACTGTTGCACATCCGGCAAAGACAAAGTCTGTAAGTGCTTTCATTGTTAATGTAAAAAGTGGTTTCAGAATTGTATAGTTCGATTTCTGGCATGGAATATATCTTGTGCAATTGGGTTTAAATGAAGAATGCCCGATCTATATAATTTGGTTGAGAAATCGTTGTTTATGAGTTCATTGCAAAACTATTGAAGACAGAAGACATTGAATCGAACATTAAATCCTGTGCGAATGGTTAATTTGCAGTGTAATAGGAAATCGATCTAAATAATCGATGTTGTAATTGGGTTGTATTGTGACTCTGCACCGGAATAAACGAATTGGTATTATTAATATCAATATTGTAGTGTTGATGGAATGTAGTGATGAAAGATGATTTGGTTTTATGAATTTCTGTTTTAATATAAGAATTTAAATCTATTTATGAGAATCGATGTTATGGTTAGAAATCTAGTTGAATTCCAAATCGAATGAGGTATTCAAATTGGCAGATGACAAGTTGTGCTGATGCAGAGGTTAAATTCCAGAACTGACATTGATATGCTTGTGGGAAACTATAGTGAAGGCGTAAGTATCAATTGTTGGAAAAGGAACAAAATCGACTCATAGTTCACACTACAAACAACATTTCCAGTCTGGGTAAATGACAAGTTGGGTTTGGGAATATAAAACAACGTTTCAGATAAATAATGAGTTCTGGGATCTGAGTTATAATTTCACAGGTATGAATTAGTTAGATCCAATTGAATCGACTACCATTCTGAATTTTATGTGTCGTGCGCTGATTAAATGGAGATTTTATGCGTTGGATCGACGCTGATTGCATTGAATTGCAGAATGCTTAATTGCTAGGATCGCTTCACCTATTGAGTTTGTGCTATGAATCCAAATCGATGGAGATCGATTCCAGTCCTAATTACAATAAATAAATCAAGTTAAAACGCAGACAGTGTTATGGTAAAGTTGTGGGTTGATTCCCGTTTCATTTTATAATGCAAATGCAGAGTGATTTGAGTTTTATTAGCGCTGAAGAAATTGTGGTTAGTAAACTGAACTTGTAGCTTGAGTTCTGATTGAAATCAACTCTGATTAATGACTCTTTTTGTATCTAAACACACTGTCTTGTCGCTGGAAAGGCTGTATGAACAAGTTAAATATTGAATGCTGGAATTTAAGACTGTATAGAAAAATGGCAATTGCAATATAATTACAAAGGTGCAGACACTGAGAATCATCTTATAGGAATTGCAATTGCAAAAGTAAAATTTAATGAAGCATTTGGGACTTAAGGGTGGAAACTTGAATTGAATAAAAAGTAAAGACTTGCGCTATTGGAGGTAAGTTACTTTGTTCATATGATTTCTGGTCAAATATAAAGAGCGCGGTTATCAAAACAAGCAAGTTGAGTCTTGTTTACATTGTGTGTAGTGGTATTAAACACATTGGGGCATTTGTTTTGTGAAATTTGATTGTGAACTAAAATCAGATATTAAAAGCCCTATGTAATGGAAATGAGTAATGATGTTTAATGGATGAATTGAAGAACTTCCATATGTACTGTTGAAATTGCCGAGTATTGAGTTTTATTTGGATAGAGATTTGAGATGCATTTCTTATATGCATGGTAGTGTTTGAAGATTCTGGGTTGCAGGTTTATCCTGCATCATCAATAGATGTCAAAAATAACATGAATGAATAAGCATCTCATATATGTTATGAGTCCAAACATGATCCAAAGTATTGAGTCATGACTCCTACCTAGTGACTATATAGAACTAGAAGCAACTGCTTCTAAAAGTTTACAGACTACTACATACTAATTAGAAAAAGATCAATAACTAAGAGTCTAATAATCTTAAGAGTGAGAACTAGAAGTGATTCCTACCACTCCTTCACTTTCTTGACTCTCAGAGTTCTTCAAGTCATGTAGGTTTAAAAGATGAGCCTCCTCTAATTGGACCTAGTCTGCTATATTTATAGTTTGCAAATCTATCTCTTCAAGGTCTATTGGTGAATGATCCAAACCTATCATTATCATGAACATTGAAATGTGAATTTTAGCTCCACTTTGAACTTTAAAGTTTAAACTTTAAATTGTAAATCACATTATGAAACCTTCAAATTCAAGCTCTCACCTAGTATTTGCATGTTGCAAAGTTGTAAATTGTAATGGAAAAATACAAGGTCATTTAAGCACTTTTGTGTCAATCGGTTGCGCTTCTTAGAATGCATTTCTCAAACATTCTCTAGTTGCACTCACAACCTAAAGCACTACATGCTTGGTTTAAGATCCGAATGGCGAATCCCTTCAAATCTGGCTTATCACTACAAGAGTTTTTCCACCAAAGACCTAGCAAGTGGAAAGTGTTCGTGATTAGATGTACTAAATACCAAATAGTAAAAAAATAAAATGACAACAAAATTTAATAAAACATTTAACATAGAAAATAAAGTTTAAACAAACTTAATGAATTGATGAAGCCTTCAAGCCTCAAAGGGTACCTAGCAACATCTTAGACCTTTCTCGTATAACACTGGTATAGACAAATAATTTAGCTAGTGCTTTATAATCCTATAGTTGGGAAAGACACAACTTTGAAATTCTAGATCAGGGAAGCACCTTTCCATGCATTTCATAAGTCCTCTGCAAACCTCTCCATCCTCATTTAATTTGATCTTATCATAAAAATATTTTGGGTTTAAGAAGTATGTAGCGGCATGTAAGGGGGAATGCAATTTCCTATCACAATGTGAATCAATAATGTCCCAAAGAGGCATATATTTTGCCTCCTCATCCCCACATCTTCTTTTGATGGCCTCCTTTGTGAGATCCATCGCCTCATAAATGTAACCCATAACAGTTTTATCACCATCGACCATCCTTAAAGTTCAATCTTTCAAATTTAAATAAATATGAAACATTGAAAATAAAAAGAAGCTTGAAATAAAATTTAAAGCATGAAAAAGTTAAAAGACTTGACGTACATGAGAACCCTAACAAGGGACTCCATCACATCAATAATCTCTTTGGCATCTTTCCAGAAACCGTCATTAAACACAAGTGAAACAACTTCAATGCCTTCAAGGGTCTTGGAATGTTTAGATGCCATCCACTTAGGTCCCAAGAACATCCTCTTCAAATTTATCTTTTTCTCAACCACAAATTGCAAAAGATATGAAATTTGTTGCAAATCTAGTAACTACAGGTCAAACAATTTCTTTACCTTCAGTGTGTTTTCTCATGGTGTTTAGGAAAATAGTTTGGTTGCATAGGTCTTTGGTTATGGATTTTTCCTTCTCCACAACCTCATGTATCTAATGAAGCTTACCAATGTCCTCAAGCACTAAATCTATGCAATGGGCAACATAATAGGTCCAAAAAATGGTCGGGTTCCTAATCTCAAAAAGTATACCAGCAACCATATAATTAGTTGTTTTGTTGGTGAAAATTTGTACAAAATGTTCTTCTCCGACTTCTTGAATGACTACCTCCATCATTTCACTAATAATTTGTGCAGTCTTAACCTTGTCTAAGGCATCCACTGATTTGAGAAACATTGTACCTACTGGACAAGATACAAGGAGATTTATTAAAGTTCTATTCTCTTATATCTCCATCCATCACTCATGATCATGCACCCTGTTTCTACCCATGATGAACGAAACTCATATTGCACAAGCATGTCATCTTCAACACTCTCTAATAGATAATTTTTCCTAATGCTCTCTGATGAAGGGGCATTGAACCCTAGACCTACAACATCAACTATATCAATCATAGCTTGCTAATAAGGACTTATGGCACAGTGGAAAGGTATGTAGAATAGTACCAAAAGCAATGGCCTTCCTTGTCTGACTATGGATATTTTTTTTCCAACTAGTGGTATCCAAGGTAGGTTGGGAACTGGGTTTTATGCGGGGAGAAAAAAGGGTGTTTATGTTTCCACCTCCAAGGTTCAATGCAGGAGGATTCATTTGGCCTTGAGTTTGACTTGGACTTGGAGGCATGTGTGGGAAAATTGGGAACTGCATTGAGGATTCAACAGAGGGAGATGACAATGGGATAGTGGAAGAAAAATTTTCAACTCCACTAGTTCCTATTTCTTTCTTTTTCTTTTATTTCTTTGGATTATGCTGACTCAACATATCAATGGCCAAGCTTTCTTGGTGTCTCACATTTTCATCAATGTTTTTACAGAGACCTATATCATGCTTAGGTATTTGTGCAAGGTGGTACTTGAATTTATAAATTCCTCCACTACGTTTCTCTTTGCAAAATTTAGAAAGGAGCTTAGGGTCTCTAAGAATATTGTCACAATAAGCCCAAGCAAAGTCCTTCTCCCCCGGCATTGTTTTTGTTTTGGAACTGTGTTTAAATTGTGACTTCTGTTTAGATTTGGAGTTGGGTCTTCTATTTAATTTGGCTCCTGTAAAAGACAATAAAAAATTAAAATTAAAAATTCCATATATAACATTGCGAAAAAGAGGGTTGGGTTTGAAGGATATGAGGTTTTGTTAAGGATCAAAGAGGAGTTTGTCAAGCAACACAAGCACATTTGGACCTAATATATCATTACGACCTTGAAACATAATTCGGTATATATGAGGAAATGCTACCTAAATGAAATATTATCAACATATATTGCATTATAATCCTTCATTTTCAAGTTATTTTAGCATAAGACAACTGAACCAATACATCAATAACAGATTCTAGAAGAACAAAAATACCCAAAGTTGTGAATGCATGGTTAAAGCCTTTGGAGTCGACAACACATTGACCAACTAAGGAATGCTTGTTGCCTTTGTCAGTGGTTGGTATGAAACCATTTCTTAGTGCATTTTTAAAATCTATTTAAGCCCCATTTATAGGGTTTAAAAGTCATAACCAAAGGAATACGCCGAACATTTGATTGTTGAACAGTGAAACTTGAAACTTGCCATTGAAAACGACATTGAAACTTCAATATAGTAATATACCTATTATTTAAGCCAAGTGCCAATGTACCTCGATTGTTGAATAGTGAAGCAACTAAGCCTGAAGGTAACACAAGCTGAAGGTGATGCACGACTACTCGAGGGTCAATATGGAGTATGGATAGAGCACATGTTGGTGACTTCCCAATATAGAGTCTGGACTTAGGCACACCTTGGCGGTTCCTCGATAGGGAGTCTGCACTGTGGAATAGTGACTACTGATTGATTACTGAAGTTATTGACGTATGATTTGCGGGCCTGAGAAATGAGAAATAAATTTTGGAATGACCGACATTTATTTTTTAGTAATGTGGCATACCTATACTTGAAAAACTCATGCTTGTCGAGTCAAGGCTGAAAATCGAATAAATCAGAATCAATCATAAGAATTTTCTTTAATCAACAACTCCCAAGTCAAACTTGTGTTGGCATGAGTTAGTCTTGGTCAACTTGAGTTTGAATTGAAAATATTTGGATCAGATCATTTGGAGAGTGAGCATATTTCGACTCGCGATTAAACGTGATTGATCAGTGAGTCTTGTTTCACTGCTTGTAACTAAAATCTGAACTGAAAATAGGATATCTTACAACTAAAACTAATTGTGAATTTTCTAAACTGAAATTGGCCCATCCACATCATTTCTATTTGTGGCTGGGAACATCAACGAAAGAGATTCATTTTAAATCAGGTTCATGGAGAAAGTATTTTATGGAAGATGTTTTTTTTTTTATGTCAAGGAAGACATAGTAATATTTTTTATTAAATTTGAATAACAATAATATCTAGTTTGTATCTCCCATATCTCATTATTTTTATCTCCTATAACTCATACAGAAAGTGGGGTAATAGTGGACATGTAGCATCAAGCTCCACTCCTTTTAATCCAAAGTTCTACATGCAAGCCTTTGTGTCACTTGCGCCCAAATCCTTCGTTGTAGACTGTGGAGTTAACACCTACCTTTGAATGATAAAAGATACACATACCTTTCGACTCGGTTTTTTCACCTTTTGTCCATTCTTTGTGTGGAACCTGGGACAACAAGCTCCACATACTTTTTCCATACCTCTATGTGAGTGTAACTTTGCACATTTTCTTTTCTTCAATCAATATCAAAAGCATTTGTGAGCTTCTTTCAAGGCATGAATACATGCTTCAATCTTGGAAATTAGCAAAGTTTCTAAAGAAAAAAATAACCATGGAGTTATCCTTTTCCATTTCAAATATTTTAGGATTCTATTGAGAGTTTTTTAGAGATAATTATTAACTTGCCCTCTACTTTTTCCTTTTTCTTAATATAAACTGCATATCTTATTACATTTCTAACCAAGAGATTTACATCAAATACTGGATCAAAGGGCCAAGGAATTTTCATAAATGCTTCTTTGTCTTGTAGAAGAATAAATGGTCAACATGTTAGCTTGGCTCCAATTTCATGGGGATTAATAATTTTTTTGAAAAATGACTACTCTTGTTTGAATCTAGAACTATGTTTAAGCTTTAAAAATAGATTTTCCTCCAAATTGATCTTGGAAAGGTCCTTATTAAAGGCTTCTCTATATATCCTCCACTAGAATGAATGGATTGTATGTTAAAAAGTATGGCAAAGCTCCCCTCTAAAAGGCCTGATCATCCCATTTTCACCAAGACCTCCTCCTTTTCCCCAAATTGGACCCAAAACAAAATTGATTACTTAATTATGATAAAACCTGAGAAACTTTAATTGACACTGCAACTCAAGAGCTATTCAATTTAAAGCGCACTAATAGGATTCATCATTCTTTCATTGAATAAGTATATTGTTTTTGAATTTGTCATTTGTGATTGTAGTATATGGTATTGACCTTGTTTCACCTGAAAGGGTTTTTATTCTTGGACTATGAAAATGCTAGTAAGATTTAGGCCTTTTGTAGTATTTGTACTCCATGATCATTTTTTCAAGATATATGTCTTGTGTGGAAAGAAATAAGCATTTTTTTGTTACCTCCTAAACTAAAGCACTGTTTCTTTTATTAGGTTCCATGTAACGTCCTCTACAAATTGAGGATGAATGGGACATAATATCATATCCATCCTCGTAGGCTATAATCCTACATAAAGGGGAAAGAACCCCAAAATACCCATTGTTGGGAAATGTTTGGGGAAACTGGGTTAAAAAACCCAAATTTAGGGTTTGGAGTAAGGTTTACTCAATCACTTAAGATTATGAAACCCCTCTAGAAAAGTTTTAAATAAAGAAGGATTGAATTCATTTTGGATCACCAAGTGTGGATTAATTGATTTGTTCTTGAGAATTAGGTATGATAGTTTTTTACCCATTCTATCTCTTTTCAATTTCAGTGGTGAAATATTCCATCCTAGTTGACATTCCCTTATTATCTCTCTGTTTGGGCACAAGGGTCTCTAGCTAGTCAGGAATTCTATTTGATATTGGTCTCTTGTCTTCTTCTGGGCACAATATTTCTGCTAAAGGTGAATGAATTTGTAGGATGGTGCAAGATAGCTTAGTTTTGTTTGTCATACACCTCTCTTGAAGGAAGAAACAAAGTTTATGAGTCTTTGATTTCTTGTTATGGGAAATGCACTTACCTTAGGCAGTGGATTCGTTTCTGACACCTGAAGTAGAAAAACTCTTTTCTTTATTTATTTTTTGCATGCACATTTAAAAGGAGCACTTCCCTAATTATTAATTCTCATCCTTAGCTAAGGAAGCATGTTTTCATATTTCATATCATTTTCAGCAGAGGCAGACTTTAATTGTCTTATCTATCCATGCAAGGAAGGTTCATTAGGATTGGGAGTTAAGAAAGTTGAGACATTGTTGTACATGTTTCCAGATTCATTGTACCTTCTAGACTAAAGGAAAAGTGAATAGTAGTGTTTGAAATTTTTAGTTATTCCCTGTTTCAAGGAGTAATAAATAACAATGTGATTTGAGTTTCAAATCTGTGTACTTATTGTACTTCCTTAAGTGGCATGTGCTTCCCTATTCAGAACAAGGGATTTTTCTACAATATCTAGCCTCTAAAGCTTCTTCAATGCAAACTAAATATCAAATCATTCCCTCGTACTCCAAATCATCTAAGGCATCACCCTAGAGAACCTCCCAAGTAGACCAATGAGCTTTGACAAGCCAACTCCAACCCCACGTCACCATACAAGTGTTGACATCATTGCTACAAAAATTATTCTGAAATGTTACATCCTACACCAATTCCTAAGATGGATGCCCAAAGGGGTTCTAGAATGAGGCTCAAACTTCATTACCACATTTAAGACTTTTCAAAGGGATCGGTCCCTTTAAACCATACCAATTTTTACACTTTCATAATTTGGCCCTGTTCCTATCAATTTATATTTTGTATTGAAACGGCAGTCCTATTTTATTTGTTTATTAACTTTAGGAACAATTATAGGCCAGCTCCAACAAAATGTCAAGAAATTTGTGGCTTAGGTTGGAATTTCTCGAAATACTATCACACACGTATATATAATCACACATTTTCCTTTTTAGATCTTGATTGGTTGAACAAAAGGTTCGCTGCCTATTTAATTTTGTCCCATACCTCCACATCAGCACTCATAGATAACAATATTATTAATTCTTCATCTGTGTGCACAGTAAGGTCCCTTTTGGTTGCTATTTTTGATGGAGCAACCACTGACAATACACTTTTTACCATAAAGATGTTGTTGTTGGATAGAAATCTCCAGAGGAGTGTTACACCAAACATATAAATGGCTATTGTATATCACAATAATAAGCATTAACATATCATGATGTGGCGGACCCTAAACTCTATCCATTCAATCCATTACTTTTTCTTTCATGGCAGATTTCATTCTACATAGTAGGTGTGTTGTGGCACTTGAGTGTGTTTGCATAAAACATTCTAAGGCCAAACCCAGATTCTCATGTGTCATGGAAATTCAACATATGCATTGTTCACCTAAGAATGACTTGTAACTCATATTATAGTACTCATGTATAATCTCAACTCATCCCACTTAACAAGTTACCAAGACAAGGCTCATCACATCCAACCTCGGTCTAAAACAATTAAGCAACACAATTTAAATCTTGACATGCCATTGCACCTGACATATCTTAGAATGACTTGGCACTATGTGGCATGCATTAACATCCACTACATTCCTTGGCATGACTTGACACTCCCTAGCAAATAGTATCAGTGAATGACATGCCTTGGTAGTTTATCATACCTTGGCATTACCTACCATATAACCTTGTCACTCCCTCCTTAACACACCTAGAACTCATTGAGACTCCCTCTCACACACTCTTATTTGTTCATTTCCATGCATTTTGACCTAGTGCTTCCTTATGTTTCTCTAACACCCCCTAACACTCCCTAGCTCACCCTAGCACCTGACACACCTTAGCCTACCTCCTTGACACTCTAGCATTCCTTGGCACTACATATTATATCTTGTCACTCTATCCTTAGCACACTTAGAGATCGTTGACACTCTTGGTCACAAAATCTTATTCATTCATTTCCATGCATTTTTACCTAGTTCTTTCTTGTGTTTCCCTATAACTCCTTATCACTCCTTGACACGTGTTGTTACAACCTAGCACCTATGACATATTGGCATGTCGCCCTAGCCTCTAGCATGCCTTAACACTGCCTAGCATACCTTGTAAATTTGTCCTTAACACACCTGGAACTCACTAAAACTTCTAATAAAAAACACTTATTTGTTCATTTCCATTCATTTTGACATAGTTCTCCCTTGTGTTTCCCTGACACTTCAAGCTAACTCTTCCTTGCACATGTTGGCACATATTGGCCACATGCCGCCCTAGAACTCTAACATTCCTTAGCATTTCCAATCATGCCTTGTAACTCATCCTTAATACACTTGGAACTCACTTACACTCCATGCCACACACTCTTATTCCTTAACTTCCATGCATTATGACCTAGTTCTCCCTTGTGTTTCTCTAACACTCCCTAACACTCCTTGGCACACATTGGCACACCATGGCACTTGTCACATCTTAGTAGGCTTTCCTAGCACTCTATCATATATTGGCACTACTTATCATGCATTTTCACTCCCTCCTTAGCACACCTATAACTTGTTAACACTCCCTATCAAGCACACACATTCATTCATTTACATGTAATTGAAACAAGTCCTCCCTTGTGTTTCCTTGGCAATCCCTAGCATGTGTTGGCACCCTATCCTAGAACCTAGCACACATTGGAATGCCTTAACACTTGGCGTAACCTAACATGCCAAACATTCCATGGAAATTTCTAACATATGTTATCACTTCTTGAAATTCCTTGCACACCTTGGCATTCCCTAGTTTTCATGCCCTCATAGATAACCTTACATTTTTTGTGACTTGAGAACCCAACCAAGTCATTGCAAAAATAGTGTTGTGTCTAGACCAAAGTCTCCCTTTCTCTCAAACTTATTTTTCCATCCTTTTATCACAATCGTAGGATTTCCTCCTACAAGTCCAAATATGAAATTCGCCTAACACACTTTGTCCATGGAACACCTAAATTCACTAACACTCCCTGGAATAATATCTTATTCATTCATTTCCATGCACTTTGACCTAGTTCTCCCTTGTGATTCCCTAATAGTCCCAAACACACCTTGACATGCATTGACACTATTTGGCATATATCAACATGCCTTTTTATTCCTTGGCACTCCTTATTATCATGCCCTCATAACTACCCTTATTTTCTTTTAGACTTAGGAACCCAACCAAGTCCTGCGTTGACTACAACAAATTTACCAAGTTACATTTACTACATCTAGACTATGCCTTGTTCCCCTAATGGACTGTAAATCATCCTAGCATGTCCAATATTAACTCATCCCACTTAGCAAGTGACCAATTCAAGGCTCACATCCAACCGTGCCCATACAACAACTAAGCAACATAGTTTACATCTTCATATGTCATAACATCTGGCACGCATAACAATCCATTGGCACTGCATGGCACACATTCTCATCCCCTACATTCCTTGGCATGATTTTCCACTCCCTAATAGACTCTACCACTCCCTAACATGACCTAACGCTCTAGCATGCCTTGGTACTACCTAGCATATACCCTTTTCACTCCCTCCTTAACACAATTGGAACTTGCTGACACTCCCTATCACACACTCTTATCTATTCATTTCCATGCAATTTGAACTAGTTCTCCCTTGTTTTCTCGTGGCACTCCCTGACACACATTGGCACACCCTAGGAATTGGTACATCTTGGCATGTCGCCCTAGAACTCTATCATTCCTTGGAACCACCTAGCATACCTTGCAACTCCCTCCTTATCACACCTAGAATTTACTGACAATCCCTGTCACACATTCTTATTCATTCATTTCCATGCATTTGAAACTAGTGCTCCCTTGTTTTTCCCTGACATTCCATATCTCCCTGGCATGCATTGGCACACCTTAGCACCTAGCACATCTTGTCATGTTTCCCTAGCCTCTAGAATGCCTTAACACTACCTAGCAAACGTTGTCACTCCCTCCTTAGCACATCTTGAAATCACTGACACTTCCTGTCACAAACTCTTAATCATTAATTTGCATGCATTATTTTCATGTAGTGCTCCCTTGTGTTTCGCTAATGCTCCCTAACACTTCCTAGAACTATTTGGAAAACCTTCGAACCTAGCACATATTGGTTGCATGTCGCTCTGGCATGCTAGAATGACTTAGTGCTACTTAGCATACCATGTCACTCCCCTCTTACCACACTTGGAACTCATTGACACTCCTTGTCACACACTCATATTCATTCATTTTAGGGCATTTCGACCTAGTGCTCCCTTGTGCTTCCCTAGCACTTGCTAACACTCAGCACACATTGGCACACTTAACTGTAATGAGTTTCACTAACAGTCAATCCAAAAACCCTTCCAGAGTCTAGCTAGTTACTTTTTCTTCACTAAGATATTAGGGTTATTTTTATTGTATAGTGTTCAGTGTGAAAATATTACTAGGTGTTTTTATCGCATTACTTGGAAGGTGGCTAAACCACCAAACCAACAAATATATGACTATAATATCTTTGGGAAATTGTAGTTCTCTAAAGAGATTCGTGGTAGTGATGTTCCCATTGCGCTAGACCTGATAACTCGATTGTTAATTAGATGCAGAGAAGTGGTTGTTTGATGTCGCAAATGTCAAATGTACAATTCAACAACATGATCAAGGCTTGCCTCTAACATTAGAATTCATTTTGTTATCTTCATGGTGCAAACCCCATGATGTCCAAGTGTGACACCCTTCGAGTAGTTACCCAGTGACTTCCTTACCTCTGATTGTTGTCTCCTAATCTTGTTCACTCTCAATTCCTTCTCCCTTACTCTCCTCTCATTTTTCTCTTTTGCTTCCTATTCTCCTTATCCCAATTTCTCTTCTCTTTCTACTTCTCACTCCATCCTTCTAGTTAGTTAGGGCTTGGCTAACTATATTTTCCTTTTCCTACCATTTGGCCTCTCATTTTCTCCCCATCTGTCATTTTCCCTCTTCCTAGGTCTATTCTAGAATCGACAAGATGTGAGGGAGGAGAAAAATCCATTCATGTGTGCTAATAGGTTGAAAAATATCTCCCTACCCTCATTAAATTCATCAAGGCCTATAAATATTACTCCTGTGAGTGTCTGTGAGTGTTTTCTTAGGTCTTAGGTCGAATTATTTTTTCTCTTTCAACTATATGAGTTGAGCTATATGTTCTTTAACCCCCCCATTGATAGAGTTCCTTATACTTGTATCATGCCCCTGGTATAAAAACACATGTATAGGTTATTATGGTATATGTTGAACTTTGGTTATTACCATCACCTTTAAGTCATTGAGGTTCCATCTAACTCCCCCTAGTTAATACAAGGTTCATTGAGTTAGAAAAATGTTCCATCTAATTATAAGTGGTTATCTTAAGGAAGGACCATTGGTTTAAGCCTCATCAATGGAGATTGGGTTGATGGTTAGGGTTTTGATTCAGTTAGAACTAATATATTTGTGGGCATAGAGTAATTATGATCTTCCCCATGTAGACAAGGATAACTGAGAAGTGTTTCCCATAATCATGCAAGTGGAACTTCAACATGTACATCAAGGTAACCACAAAATATTTATCATATCTACACAACGCAAGGTGATAGGAAAATATTTACATTATATACATGAATGTACTAATATAGGGACCATTAACATCATAAATACATATTTACCACAAGACGATGGTCATTACAACCCTTTAAAAATAGTCATTAGGCCTTCCTCTTTTGTAGCTCCTTGAACACAAGGATTTAATTGAAAAACACATGGTTCCTTTAAAGATTTGTAGGTTGAGGCAGCCACTTCAAGCCCTTGAACTTAAAGATAATCAAATATTTTCAATTTGATACAATAATAAGTCCATTATGCACACTCCTCATCTTAGAGTTGGATAGAGGGAGAATACTTGATTGATGCTAACCTTGTAAATGAAAAACTTTCCCTATTAATTGGTTGGACTCTCCACCACTAGTTGAAACCACTAACACACACCAAAATTCCAAGATACCCATAATATGTTCCATACACCCAAGGGCTTAGACTACACCTCCATAAAATATAGCTTCAACTTTAGATGCCCAAAACAATAATATCCTAAACATAGCCTATTTGTTATATTTTTTTAACTTTCTCCTTAACTAACGTTTTTTTTTTAACTATTTGATCCACTTACCATATAATCTCTCTTGTTTTCACCCACCTAGTATACAAGGAAACTTATGTTTTTAATATAACCAAGTTAAGAGGGCATGTTTCTTTCTTACACTTAAATGTTTTCAATACAACCAAGTTAAGAGCACGTGTTTCCTTTTCAAATTCCAAAAGTATAACATGTCTATCTTCATACACTAACAACAAAACCATTGCATAAAAAGGTAAGCTTAAAATTAAATTAAAATTAGATTACTATTATTATGATAAATACACCAAATATGGAAAATTTGTTTTCAAACACAACAAAAAAAAATGTGTTAGCTTATCAAATACAATTACAAACTTCATAAGCTAGCCTAGATCCATCTTAACCCAGATCTATCAAGCGTCGAGACAGATCTAGTCTCTCGATGTACAAACCTCTTTTTTGGCACTTGATAGATCCAGGTTAAGATGGATCTAGGTTTTTTATATAATACTATATAATATCTATATTTGTATCTATGTGTATCTTTCTTATTCCCTCTCTCTATCTCTCTCTCCCTCCCACTTCCTCTCTGCCTCTCTCTCTTCCCTCTGTCTCTCCTCTCTCCATCATTCCCTTGTCACTCCATCTCTCTCTCTACCTTTATCCCTCTATGTCTTTCTTCTTCCTTCCCTGTCTCTCCCCCTCCAACTTCATCTCTCTCTCCTCTCTCTTAGTACTCTCTCTCCCTTTCTCTCTTTCCTACCTCCTTATCTTTGTCTCCCCCCATCACTCTCTCGCTCTCTCTTTCTCTCTCTCCCTCTCTCCACCCTCCATCTTTGTCACTACCTCCCTCCCCCTTTCTTCCCTTCACTTTGCTTGCTATCATCACTTGGATCCTTAGTTAAGATAGATCTATGTTGGTTCTTACTAATATTTGTATTATATAAATTTCACATATTTAAATACAAAAGTATTCTCATTTTTAATTTTATTAAAACCTTAATTTAATTTATATGGGAATAATTTTAGTAGTTGTGAGGATAGAGGGTTAATATATATCTCAAAACTAATTAGAACCATTTTCCTATTAGCTTCAAATAAAAAATGTTATAAAATTAAATTAAATTAAAATATTTATATTGTGAAATAAGTTATGGTTTTTGGGTATTGGCCCATGGTATTGTAAAAAAGCCTATTTACAAGTTAATAATATCCATGGTAAAGTGGGGGTGAATATCGATGGTTAAGAATCTTGTCATATTGTTATAAAATATTTAGATTGTGAAATAAGATGTGGTTTTTTGGCATGTGGTATTGATAGGCCACGGTATTAGCCCATGCTATTGTAACAAAACGTGTTCACAAGTTCATAATATCAATGACAAAGGGGGTGAATATCGATGGTTAAGAATATTTTCATATTGTTATAAAATATTTTGATTGTGAAATAAGTTATGTTTTTAGAGCACGTGGTATTGATAAGCCATAGTATTGGCCCATGGTATTATAACAAAACCAATTTTTTACAAGTTAATAATATCCACGGTAAAGTGGGGGGTGAATATCCATGGTTAAGAATCTTGTCATATTATTATAAAATATTTTGGTTGTGAAATAAGTTATGGTTTTTGGGCTTGAGGTATTGATAAGCCATGGTATTGGCTCATGATATTGTAACAAAACCTATTCACAAGTTAATAACAAAATTAAAATATTTTTATTTTTATTATTAATTGAGCCAACATTTAGATTTTTGTACCCATCCTCATACTTTTGACTTTTATTGTTATTATTACTATTATTCTTTAACTAAGCCCATATTTAGAATTGTTTACATACTTACATTACACCTACATATCTACTCTATACTCTATAAATATTGTATTTGTTATTTTTTAGGGAGGGAAATTTTAACATTTTTGAAAAAATTCAGCCTTAATTTTAATGTAACAAAGCCTTCCCAATTCCAATCTTCATTTATGTTCTAAAACAAGTAGTATATTTTCACTTTTGATAGGGTGGAGGGAAAATGAGTAGATATTTTCACTTTATGAATTAAATTTTCACTTTTCATAAGGTAGAGGGAGGCAAAACGAGTAGCATATTTTCACTTTTCACAGTGCATGAGGGAATATGAGATTGAAGAGAGTTGTGAATTAAGGTTTTACCAGTAGCAGATTGATATCTAACCCCATCATTGGATCTTCAATCCATTAATAGTGCCCAAATATGTTTCATTTCTAACCTCAGTGCATTTCCACCCCACTTTTAGTCTTCTTCCACATAGGGAGGAGTACACACACCACAGATCTCTGGTTCAAAATTTACTATTTTTTTCATCCTTGCTTTTCAGTTTACGAGTAGCATATTTTCAGTTTTCACAGGGCAGGAGGGAAAATGAGATTGAAGGAGTTGTGAATTAAGGTTTTATCAGTAGGAGACTAATATTGAACCACACCATTGGATCTTCAATCCACTAATGGTGCCCAAGTATGTTTCATTTCTAACCTTGCTGCATTTGCACCCCACTTTTGGTCTTCTTCCACATAGGGAGTACACACACCTCCGATCCCTGGTTCAAAAATCACTATTTTTTTCATCCTTGCTTTCACATTTATGAGTAATATATTTTCACTTTTCACAGGGCGAGAGGGTAAATGAGATTGAAGAGAGTTGTGAATTAAGGTTTTACCAGTAGCAGATTGATATCAAACCCCACCATTAGACCTTCAATACATTAATGGTGCCCATGTATGTTTCATTTCTAACCTCGCTCCATTTCGACCCCACTTTTAGTCTTATTCCACACAGGGAGGAGTACACACACCTCATATCTCTGGTTCAAAATTCACTATTGTTTTCATCCTTGCTTTCAAGTTTATGCTTTAATCTCTATGCCATACTTTGTTCTATTTGTAGGGATGGCATTGACATTTAATGACTTTGGGAAGCCATTTATTCTAAGATGAAGCAGGGGTAGAAGTCTCAAATGAGAGGCTTAGATGTTCAAAATTTCTAACATTGTGGTTGCCAGGGCTGTTATGAGAATACTGCGCACCTCGCTGGACTCCAATGGAATAAAAATGATGCTCTAGAATCACTGTGGTGATGTCATCGTTAGTAAGCTCCTAGTATTTTTATGCATTCTCTATTTTTGGATCAGTGAAACCACTCTTAAATTATGAAAATTAGTAGAATTTACTTTAATACTTATATGATTCATAACCAAAAATTACTTAAATTTTCTGTAAAGACTGAAATAATACAATACTCTGTGATCTACTCACTCTTTCTCACAAACTCTGAGGCCCACCGAGCTAGATGCTCTACATATGTCGATGCCTTCCTACTAAAGCTCTTAAAGTTGGTGAATGCATTCAGATGTCATTTGGATCATTGGACGTCTAATGTGCATTAAGGGAATTTCAGCCCGTAGATTTGTATGTGCCATATTCCATCATGTTGGTTCCATTTATAGGTGCATGTTGGTTTTCGTTGTGGGTAGTTCTCCTTTTTTATAGGATATAGATTTTTAGGACCTTCATGTCAAAATTAGCTACATGGTATTGGTCCATGCATGTAATATACCCAATAATTTATGTGCACTTTGAGGATGTGGTACTTTAGTTTACCACCCAAATTCACACAAATTTACGAAAACTAAATAATTCACACAAAAAGTGAACCCAAATTCACACAAATTTACAAAGTAACTGAAGTGAATTGTTTTTGTTTTTAACTATTTACTATTAACAGGCATGAAACTATATATTTATGCAACCTAAATACACAACCATTCCATTAATCACAAATCCATAAATCACAAATGTGGCTAACACAAGCAATTAAAGAGGCAACCTAAAAATTAATTCAAAAATGAAATAAACCACAAAAAATTAGTAATAATTCAATACAATTCATATATACATTTAAGACTACTTATCTATCTAGAATTGTTCAACAATTAGTTGAAGAAGAGGGAAGTAAGATCACAACCATATAATTGAAGATCAATCACAGTTCATATTTTACTTTATCACTTGCTTCATCATTGACATTTGCACTATTTCACTTGATCACAAGATCCATTGTTAGTAAGATCTTTGTTTGACAATAGACCACACATAAGGGCATCCAATCATATTGTCTTACTATCCATAAGAATACCTCAACTATAATCTCTTCATGAGTATAATTGATGGCCTTTACTATATTAGAGCTAGGAAGTTGCTAAATTGAAGATTAATTTTTGCAAAGGATAGTGAGTAATTTCACTGCCTTTTTTTATAAATGTTCCTCCTAGATGTGCCCCTTAAATATAATCTCTTCATGAGTATAATTGATGGCCTTTATTATATTGGAGCTAAGCAGTTACTAAATTGAAGATTAATTTTTGCAAAGGATAGTGAGTAATTTCAATGCCTTTTTCTTTTATAAATCGTCCTCCTAGACCTGTAGTTGTTCCTGGACGATAGGTACATAAAAAACAACATGATGTACTTCTTGTCTTCACATTATTGTTTATCAAGTCTATGCTTCTAACAAGACATGCTAGGTCTTTTGACGATACAAAAAGACAGTTAATACTTGGTGAATAATCTAAAGAAGTGCCTTGGTGGTGTTGTTCACAAACTTATGGACAAGAACAAGAAAGTGAAAGAGAGTTGTAAAATTGGTTAGAACATAGATTTGCTACTGATCACTAGATCCATAACTAATGATCCCATAGTGCTAGTAGATAATAGTTCCTTCAAATAATGATCCTCATATGTCTCAGGTTATTCTTGTTTTATTTCACCTTCCATGGTACTGACCTGTAATGTGGAAGAAATGTTTTGATGAAGGCTGCTAAATTAACACACCAACTTCATAGGGCTCCAATTGACGTTCTTATGTCCAATTTTTAATTTCTAGTCTTTAATCTCTCTCGCAATGTTATATCTATATTTATGGTCCTTTCCAGACTATCTATATAAACAATTGACCTTTCACTAGATAGGCAACGAATTTAGTAGCCTAACGTTTTATATCACATTTTTATTTCAAAAGAGAGTCATCTAGTTCTTCTCTTAGGGTTCCTCTTAGGGTTCCTTGTTTCCCTTCATGTTCACTTCCATCATTTTATTTGGCTATAATTTCTCTCAGTTGGGCTATTTCTATGGTTTCAGTGTTGTAGTAATTGTTCTCAACATCTCCGTAATGTTTTCATTTCTTCGATATATGCTGCTCCAATTCACGTCCACTTCTCCACATACCATGCTTTTTCTCTTTTCAAAACTAGCTTCTAGACATCATATTACCATTTCTCATCGTGGAGTTGCTTCTCTCCCCTGAATCTCCTTTATTGGATTTTCAACAAACGAGGGAGAAAAAAATCTGCTTTGTTGGATTTTCCTCACTGCAGGTTCTTCCCGCTTTAATACCAATTGATGGGTGCTGGAAAATGAAAAACCTGAACAAATGCACACCAATCTGCTGTAGGTAGATAAGAAATAAAATTTACTACCCATCTCAGTGGATGATGTTAATCACAATAAATGTACTTCGATAAACAGAGGCCAAACAATTCCACATGACGATTTTATCATTAAACTTGTATTATAACATTCAAGTAAATTAGTGAAATAATAGTGATGCTACTTAATTACATTCACTCTACAACATAAATTGATCCTCGTGCATGGGATTAAGAAAGGATAAGTAAAAATAAATACAATGTTTGTCACAGAATAATGAGTTTCACGATTTATTGTTTAGGTAGAGATTCAATGCTAGTTCTCTTTCCAGGAATTTACCCTTATTATTGCCCAATGATTATTCCTTAACAATCTCCTTCATTTTCAATGGAGTGATCTTCCTCAATTGCCCAGTGATATGCCTCAACTGATCAAAGGATATTCTTGCCCAATGATTGTGCTCAATTACAATTGAGGAGAATAAATAATCCCTCTACAGTAACATCATCAGGCATGAGTACCAAATACATGACATTTCCATTCTCCAGAGCTATAATTTGGCTCCGCTTTAGAGATATGTTGAGGGAATAACTAGCATTCAACTTTTGCTTTCCTAGCCTTGTATTTTCCATGGTGATGACCTTGTTGGACTGATCATGGTATCTCATAGTGGTTTTCCACCAGCTATACAAATAGGGCTCTAGGGTCTTGCTAGTTTCCAAGGACTAAACAAAATCTGCCACAATGGAATGTCGAGCAGGGTTGAATCTGCCATTCCAAATCAGATGAACATACACAGTAGGAGCACTAGTGAGCAAGGGACCATTGTGATAAGTTAAAACAAGGGGCTATTATTAAACTAATATGGAGGAACACAGATAAATTAGAAGAAGTAGACTTATAATAAACTTAAACCATCCCATTCCCAAAATCAGAGAAACCCCACAAACCCTAGTGCTATTGGGTTTTGCCTGATAGACAAGAAACACCTATATTTTTTTCTCCCCCCTTTGTTGGATTTGCCTCACTCCAGGTTCTTCCTGCTTTAATACTATAATCAATGGATGTCGGAAAACACAAAACCTGCACAAATGCATAGTAATCTATTGTAGGTAGATAACAAATAAAATTTACTACCCATCTCAGTGGATGGTGTCAATCAAAATCAATGTACATCTCTAAACCAAAGCCAAACAATTCCACATGAGGATTTTATCATTGAACTTGTATTATAACAGTCAAGTAAATCGGTGAAATAACGGTGATGCTACTCAATTACATTCACTTTGCAGCAGAAATTGATCCTCATGAACAAGATTAAGAAAGGATGAATAAAGAGAAATACTCTATTTCTCACACAGCAATTGGCTGCACGGTTTCCTGTTTAGGCATAGATTCCATGCTAGTTCTCTTTCCAAGAATTTACCCTTCTTACTACTCAGTGATTATTCCTTAACAATCTCCTTCATCTTCGATGGAGCGATATTCCTCAATCGCCTAGTGATATTGATCGGAAAATGATCCTCAAGGACTTTCTAAATGCTCAAAAATGAAAGTCAAAGGATGCTCCTAAAAATAGTCTTATAACATAGATCTCTTCATTCTAAATCTAATGCAATTTGAATGGACCAAAACGGACTCCGGATGAATGAGTTATTGTAAAAAGAAAATTGCCCAATGTCCTTAGAAAAGGAGGCATTTTCTTGTTAAAATGGGACTTAAGGGGTCCTTAAGAATATCGGATCGCAAATGAGAAATGGAGGACTTAAACAGAGGCAGAAGGACTCTTTGATTGAAATCTCTGATATATCGCATCAGAGGAAGGCCTTCGTGTGGCATCAGAACCCTAGGTAAGCCAAAATGTGATATACCAATATTGCGATGAGCGATGTGCGACTTGCGATTGGCAGATTGGCGGATCGGTGAATTGCACAGTCGAAGGGAAGTGGAATAGACCCTAGGCTGTTGTGACTTGTGATATGCAATGTGGTGATACCAACGATCGATGATCGGCAAATGGGTTCACAACCATGTAAAGGGGTCGTTGAGATGTGACAATGTGATATGCCGATATGCGACATCGCTGACATGCGATTGTGATTGCGTGATCGACGATCAGGATCACATCAATACAAAGGGGCTCCTGCTTATTGCAATTGTAATATGCGATCAAAGGACGGACCTGAGAGGATTATAGGGGTGATTGAACTTTATTTGAGTTCCACCTAAAGGCTCATGATGTGTTTTTCATGAGATTTCCTATGTGTTTATGTTATGCTACTATTTTTGGAATGTAGGCAGAAGAATGGCTGACTATGTCATTTCCATTGGAAACAGTCCATCGCACCTGTGCCACGCTGTAAGTGGGCGTTTTGTAACAAGAATGTGTTATGTAATGAACATAGCCATAGATCCAGAAGCCAAAGGGCTAGACGTAGAGACAAAGGGATGACTGCATAGAGAGGAAGACAAAGGGCCAGTCAATGAGACGCAGAGTCGCCAAGAATGATTCCTCATGATTGCACACAGAGAAATAGACAGGGAGCCGCAGAGCCAGGAGGATTCCTCACAAAAGCTAAAGAGCCACATGAAAGCAAGGGTCGAGGGATTTTTGATAATCCACAGAGTTTAAAAGAGAACCCAAGGCCAAGAGCCAGCAGATCAGAGAGAAAGAGGCTGACAAAAATGTAGCGGCCTAAGTGCTGGATCGAAACTAGAGCCCGAGAGCTCACGCTGTCACATCCTTAGCTATAGAGATCCGAATAGAAGAAGAAGCCACCAAAGGCTGGGGTGATTACAAAGGTTGTGTCTTTAGGATGAGGAAGGGACAGAGAGCTCGTGAATTGAGCCAAAGAGTTGAGAGCCATAAATTTGAGAGCTTCAGAGCCAGAGGACCAAGCAGAGGTAGAGCCACCAGAGGCTGAAGGCAGAGCCAAACAGCTAGAGCTCAAGATAGTTGTGCAGAGCTAGAGAGCAAGATAGCTGTACAAAACCAGAGGGTCGACAGCTGTAGAGAGCCACAGAGCAATAGCTGCAGAGAGCTATAAAGCCGAGGATTCACAGAGGGCCACCAGAGGTTGGGAGAATAGTGAACGAGCCACCAGAGGTTGGAGGCTTGATAGAGGCAGAGCCACTAGAGGTTGGAGGTAGATCCGTAGAGCTAGAGAGCTCAAAATAGACTTCTAAGAGACATGGGCTATAATGAAGTTGTAGGAAATCAAAGAGATCAAATGATCAAGCTATTGCAAATGTCCGAAATGTGCTGAAGACAGAAGAAAGAATTCCATAGACAGTAAAAGAATTTTGAGGGAGTTGGTGCAATCTAAGAGCTCAAGATGGCCCAGAGCACTGATTGAAGGAATCTAGTGCAGAGAAGCCTAGATCTGTCTGCAGAGTATGGACAACCAGTGGGATAAGATGGTATTCTAAACTCATAGGTTCAGTTGTAAACCAATGGAGTTGAGTGTGGAACTTGTAAAAGAAGTTTAACATAATCCAAAAGAGCCTAGTCGAGTTGATTAGAGCTCAAGGAGTCATAGCCCAAGATATCAGGGTGAACTCCATATTATTTTGTTGTCTTTTGTGATTGCTTATTGCTGTATTGCATTTACTGTTATATGTTTAAATATCAGTTTAAGAAAATGAAATAAAGCACTTGAATAGTTAAAGGAAGAAAAAACATACACCTATTTCATGTTATTAATTCTGCTAATTATCAATCATAAGCATAGGTCTTGGAAATTGTTAAGCTTTGGAGTGGGAGAGGTTTTTGTACACTGACAAAAAGCCTTTAGTGCCCCATTTCGGGGCAAGTGGTATTAGAGCATCGGGTTGATTAACCCCACCTTCAAAGAAGATGGTGTTAGAGCTGGTTATATTAGAGCATCGGGTTGATTAACCCCACCTTCAAAGAAGGTTATATCAGAGCTAGTTATACCAAAGAAGGTGGTATCATGAAGTAGGTGGTATCATGAAGCAGGTGGTATCATGATGCAAGTGGTATTACATCAGAATGCTTGATTGACAGAGCAACCTATATGCTTGTTTGACTTGAAAGGTGTTCAAATAGTCAAATTCAGACTATTTGATTGTTTGTAAACTTACTATTGTTTGAGTTTGCAAAGGTGAAGGGAAAGCTACTAATAGCTAATTCTAGCAGAGGAAAAGAAGGAAGAAGGGCTAAAGGCATTCTCCTTATCCCGAAGGACCTCAAGGAAATCATTGAAGCACAAGAGGTTTGTCACAAAAGGATGCTTGCCTTTTCATTTATTGCATTTCTTTGATAATGAGATGCATGTTGTAGGATGGAAAAAGTTTAGTAGGCAAACTCACTTTATTGCTGCAACATTATGTTCATTTCAGCTTCGAAAGTATAGTGTACTTAAGAAAAAGTTGAAGGATGAATTGCATGCATGAGAATGATGTGCATGAACACAGGGATGTTGACGATTTCCTTGTATTTGAACATGTATGTGTGATTAACTTGAAGGGTTGATTTCTTTGTTTTAAGCATGCATGTAACATCGGGCTTGTTATCTAGTCCATCATTTGTAAATGTAGATGTAAAGACATGGAGGTGTTCACAAGATGTGAAATCTGTTTCTTTTGTTGAAGTAGAAGTTTAGGCCATCCAATTGTTGTTTGTAATTCTGTTGTTGTTAACAGTTGTTGTTGACAATATGTCAAATAGATACAAATGTAAATTTTTATGAAGAAGATGTAACTTCACATTTGTTTGAGCCAACTTGGATCAATGATCTTAGAAGAGAAGTTCAAAATACCTTTTGTAACCTTCTCAGCAGGAGTTCTGCATGAAGACAATGATGAAGACACTTCTTAACCGTAGGACAAGCACATCTAAGAAGGAAATTGTTTAAAGGCTTTGGTTTAGAGGCACTAGCTATGTAAGGAAAGTGCATGAAGGATGAAATAAGAGGGTGTTGTTACTCTCATCCACTGTGCAGATCAGTATATCAACCTTTTGGAGTCCAAAAGATTCCCAGTGGGGAGGCGTGATCAAAAAATGATCCTCAAGAACTTTCTAAATGCTCAAAAATGAAATTCAAAGGATGCTCCTAAAAATAGTCTCATTGCATAGATCTCTTAATTCTAAATCTAGTGCAATTTGAATGGACCAAAATGGAGTCCGGATGAAGGAGTTATTGTAAAAAGAAAATCGCCTAATGTCCTTAGAAAAGAGGCATTTTCTTGTTAAAATGGGACTTAAGTGGTCCTTAAGAGAATCGCATCACAAATGCAAAAGCGAGGACTTAAATGGAGGTGGAAGGACTATCCAATTGCGATATCTGATATATCACATTGGAGGAAGGCTTTCATGTGGCATCGGAACCCTGGGTAAGCTGAAATGCGATATGCAGATATTGCAATGAGTGATGTGCGACTAGCGATTGGCGGATCAACGAATCGGTGATCAACATAGTCAAAGGGAAGTGGTATAGACCTCGGGCCATTGCGACTTGTGATATGTGATGCGCCGATATCAGTGACCAGCGAATGGGATCACAACCATGTAAAGGGGCCATTGACATGTGACAATGTGATATGCCAATATGCTACAGTGTCGACATGCAATTGTGATAGCGCAATCGGTGATTGGTGATCGTAGCAATACAAAGGGGCTCCTTCCTGTTGCGATTATGATAAGCAATCAGAGGACGGACCTAAGAGGACTATAGGGGTGATTGAACTTTATTTGAGTTCTGCCTAAAGACTCATGATGTTTTTTTTGTGAGTTTTCCTATGCGTTTCTGTTATGCTGCTATTTTTAGAATGTAGGCAGAAGAATGACAGACTGTGTCATTTCCATTGGAAACAATCCATTGCACTTGTGCCACACCATAAGCGGGCATTTTTCAATAGGAATGTGTTATGTAACATGTAGAACCATAGAGCCAGAAGTTGGAGGGCCAGACATAGAGACAAAGGGATGATTGCACAAAGAGGAAGACAGAAGGCCAGTCGAAGAGATGCAGAGCTGCCAAGAATGATTCCTCATGATTGTACACAGAGAAATGGACAAGGAGCCGCAGAGCTAGGAGGATGCCTTACAATAGCCAAAGATCCACATGAAAGCAAGGGCCTGGGGATTTTTGATAATCCATAGATTTTAATAGAGAACTCCAAGACCAAGAGCCAATAGTGTGAAGAGCAAGACGCTGACAAAATTGTAGCAACTGGAGTGCTGGACTGAAAGCGGAGCTCGAGAGCTCACGCTGTCACATCCCTAGCTACAGAGAGCCAAGTAGAAGCATAAGCCACCAGAGGTTGGGGTGATTGCAAAGAATGTGTCCTCGGGATGAGGAAGGGATAGAGAGCCCGTGAATTGATCTAGAGAGTCGATAGCCAGAAAGCGTAGAGCTTTAGAGCCAGAGGACCGACCAGAGGTAGAGCCACTGGAGGTTGGAGGTAGAGCCAGACAGTGAGAGCTCAAGATAGTTGTGTAGAGCCAGATAGCAAGATAGAACTAGAGGGTCGATAGATACAGAGAGCTAAAGAGCGATAGCTACAGAGAGATGTAGAGCTGAGGATTCTCAGAGAGCCACCAGAGGTTGGAGGCTTGATAGAGGTAGAGCCACCAGAGGTTGGAGGTATAGCCGCAGAGCGAGAGAGCTCAACATACTTCTAAGATCCATGGGTTGTAATGAAGTTGCAGGAGAGCAAAGAGATCAAATGATCAAGCTATTGCTGATGTCCGAAGTGTGTTGAAGACAAAAGAAGGAATTCCAGAGATAGTCAAGAATTCTGAGGGAGTTGGTTCAAGCCAAGAGCTCAAGATAGCCCACAGCACTGACTGAAGGAATCTAGTCCAGAGAAGCCTATATCTGTCTACAAAGTATGTATAGGCAATGGGATAAGATGGTATTCTAAACCCATAGGTTCAGTTGTAAACCATTGGAGTTGAGTGTGGAACTTGTAAAAGAATTTTACCATAATCCCAAAGAGCCTAGTCGAGTTGATTAGAGCTCAAGGAGATGTAGCCCAAGATATCAGGGTGAAATCCATATTATATTGTTGCCTTTTATGATTTCTTATTGTCGCATTGCATTTACTGGTATATGTTTAAATATCAGTTTAAGCAAATGAACTCAAGCACTTGAATAGTTAAAGGAAAATAAAGCATACACCTATTTCAAGTTATTAATTCTGTTAATTATCAATCATAAGCATAGGTCTTGGAAATTGTTAAGCTTTGGAGTGGGAGAGGTTCTTGTAAGCTAACAAGAAGCCTTTAATAACAAGGTTATCAATCTATATAGTTTCTCCTTCCCCCTTCAGTCTTTAAAGTTTTGGGTAAAGGATTAAATTTTTCCTTAGCCCCTAAGAAGATCCATGTAGATGATATCATTTGTGATATAGAGTTTGGGATCAGAGGTTTCACTGATAGGGTTAAGAACGCTATTAGGCAGGATTGTGTTGTTGTCTTGAGAATGGCAAAGCCCCCTAAGAGCAACCTTAGCAAGGAAGAATCGGTAGCCCTTAGATCCTTAAACCAGAGCAAAGAAATCGTTTTTCTAAAAGCTGACAAAGGTGGAGCTGTCTTCATTCTTAACAGCGTAGATTACCACAATAAGATGTTGGATCATCTTTATAATAGTGGAAGCTATAAAAAGCTTCCCAAAAACCCATTAAAAAAGATTTCTAGGAATGTGGCTCTTGCCATTAAATCCAGTAGCTCAGTGAGTTCCCTACTCCATAAACTCATTGAAAGCAACCCTATCACTCCTAGGATCCATGGACTCCCTAAAATTCACAAGGAAGGAGCTCCCTTGCGTTAAGGTTGAAGCCCTTAGTTGGTCGTACTGAGTCATTCGTAAAAGACTTTGCTTCCTTTATTGATGAGCTCAAGGACATTAAGCTTGATTCTAGGGACATCCTTGTTAGTTTTGATGTAGTTTCCTTGTACACTTGCATCCCTATAAATGAGGCCATGGAGGTAATCAACCACGTAACAGATCCTGACACTTCTCGGTTAGTTGAGATCTGACTCACTTCCACCTTTTTCAGTTTTGAGGGTGAGTTCTTTGAGAAAACCTGTGGGGTTGCCAAAGGTTCACCCCTATCCCCTGTTGTGATAATATTTTTGTGGAAGATTTTGAATCCAGGTCTCTAAACTCATCCCACCTCCTACCCAAGCTTTGGAAAACATATGTAGATCACACCAATGTCATTTGGTCTCATGGCCAAGAGGAGTTAGATATGTTCTTTGATCATCTCAACAATCAATCCTCGGCCATTTAGTTCACTAAGGAACAAGAAGTTGATGGGTTGACTCCCTTTCCTTGATATTATTATTTCTAAGAATAATGATGGTTCCCTCCCCCACCAGGCATTTCGAATGAAAATACATACAAAGCAATACCTTCATGCTAGTTCCCACCATTTCCCAGCTCAGAAGATGGGTGTTCTCAATACCCTTGCTATTTATTCCCTAAGGATCTTTGATAAAAAGAGCTTTGAGAAATAAAAATCCCATCTCCTTGATGTCTTTGTTGAGAATGGTTATAGTAGATACATTGGTCAGAAAGCTTTCCTCAAAGCTACCAAGAATTCTCTAACTAAAAGAGAACTGAAGGAGTGGATTCCAGGTGTTCACCTTCCGTTTTTTAAGGGACCACTGATAAGATTGCAAGGATCCTAAGGATTCATAAAGTATCCATGACCTTTAGGTTGCTTAACGCCATTCATAAGTCCCTCAGGTCAATGAAGGATCCTATCGACCCTAAGGATATGAAAGGGGTGTATATTATCCCTTGTTCATGTGGGACCCCCTATATTGGTGAGACTGGTTGCTTCATTAATCAAAGGATTAGTGAGCATGCAGCTGAACTTAAACATAGGAGAACCAAGTCTTTCGCTTTAGTAGAGCATGCAAAAAAAACCAAACATCATGTTTGTATTGAGGAGGCTAGTCTTATTGCTAGAGTTTCACAGTTCCATCATTGGAAATTTAGGGAAGCCCTTGGGATTGAAAAGAGGCCGAGCAATCTCAATAGAGAGGATGGTTGGGAGATCAGTAGTTGATGGGTCCCAGCACTCTCTTCCTAGTCGTTTTCCTCCTTTCCCCCCCTCCCTCGTCTTTTGGCTTATGCTAATAATTGTAACTGATAGAAAATATAATTACTTGTATAATAATAAGTTAATTTATCAATTAAATATACGATTAATTATATTTGAATATTTAAAATATTTTTATTCTTTCCTACCCTTGCTTTTCCCAATATTTTACTTTTAAACTTTTAATACTCTTATAAAATAACTTTATCTTAAAATATTTATTTTAATTATTTGTAAATGAAATTTATAAAGTAGTTAAAACCTTTAGGTAAATCAATAAAAATTATAAATCTGGGTAATTTACTAAAATAGTTTAAAAAAATCCTTAGGTTATTTAACCAGTAACAATTAATTTAATATGACGAGTTAAAATATTATAAGCTTATTCTCCTAACTCTTGACTTATTCTAATATTTATATTTTTATATATTTATTAAATAGTTAATACCTTATATAACTAACTTTTAACTTAATAACCATTTAAAATCTACTTTATTTTATTAGTTATATATATATATAAAAGGTGAAGTCATATGTCCCTTGACTTAATATAATTAACTCTCAATCTAATATATTTATGCCCTTGGTCCAACTAACTAATCCCTAGTTAAATTTAGCCATTGGTCAATATAGTCGTTGCCTGGTTTAAGAATTATAGCCGTTGGAGGTTCTATTCTGACTATTTAACATGCAAAGTTTGATTTGATTCTTCAACTTGTCCTGACGATGAACCACACTGGTTGGTTCGAAATGCATCGACAAATGACATATCATGTGATTTACGCTGAAAAATCTCTCATAAAGAAGCCTTTAGTGCCCCATTTCAGATCAGAGATGCCTCAACTGCTCCAAGGATCTTCTTTCCCAATTATTGTGCTCAACTACATTTGTGGAAGTCACTGCCTTCTTCTTAAGATAGTCTGTTGCTTCTCTTAATTTGTTTTCCTTAACGAATTCTTCCACTTTAGCCTAGTGATTTCTAGTCTATGTTAAAATTTCTTTCTCAGTGCTCTCCTCCTTTGCAATGAATGTCTTAATTATTATTGGGGTTAATTTCTACTTCATCATACAACAATATGTTTCTAGAAATAGCAATATCCATGATGCCATGGCATCACACCTTGTTGTATTTCTGTTAATTCGTTATCTCTTTGTTTTGTCTTATTTCTCCAGTAGTAGCAATTCATTATCTCAACTCCTCTTGTTTGTATTGTGGTTCCAGTGTAATGGGTGAATAAAATAAGTACACTGTATCTTACCTTTCATGCCAACTATTTTTGGAAATGACATGTTTAAAGCAGGAGTTGTTGAAGCTAAGAGTGATCTCCTATGGGCTCATATAAGTCTCACAAGCACAAATTGATGATTAATCATGAACGAGATGCTGGAATTTAAACACGTTTTTGGTGATGCAAGAACACTAATGGACTAGGGATGCTCCTGCATCACTCATTCCAATGTCCAGTAGATAGCCTTTATTTGAAATATCTATTGAATTTGCAATTTATTTATCATGTGGCACCATTTGGTGCATTTATAACAGATTTAGTAGACAAATAGATGAATAGATTCAATAGAGAAGTGGATCCAAGCCTAAGATTCCAATGTTAGTTTTCTTGATTTCAGTGATAGGAATTGGATTTGGAACATGCCCTTGATGTTTTTAACTGCTTTCAAATTTTCCATTTCACAACATGTTTATGCCCTTGTTTGAATGCTAGAATTTAGTTATTTTCCCAATAACTATTTGGAGTAGTTTATGTTCTATTTTCCACAATAATCTGTATTTATCAGGGTTCTTTGAATTTATAAGTTCATGTTTAAAGACATATACATTTGAGTTCCTATGGGTCTAGTTAATTTTATTTCATCCTTTTATACTCTCAATCCTTGTGTTTGTTGGTGATTTACAATTTAGTGATATTAGTAACTAGCTGCAACACCTTGTTGGATTTATTAAAGATATTTACTTGCCTTTATCTTACTATATTTCCTGCGAGGAATCATTATTTATTTGCATACGTAGGGTTGAAGTTTAAGTAGTTGGTTCTGCATTTGAAGGATGATTTTCTTATATGATTTGGTTCTGTTTGGCAGGTATATCAACCTTAAGAAGAAGAAGCAATGGGATTTCTTGATCCCTATGTAAATATAGTTTTCTTAGATTGTAATGAGGCTGGTGGTGGTGATATTTTATTATTGTGTGATCTCTATGATTCAACATATCATACATATTGTGTTGGCCTTGGAAGGGCTATCCTTGAAGGAGATTGGTATTGTCAAGGCTATCAAACATCTATGCCTGGACATTCCAGCACACATGATGAAGATGTTGAGGATTTTGTGCTTGATTTTGACAATGGGGATGAAGCTTAGGATTCCAAGGATTTGTGGAAGATGCTCTAGTTAGGATGGTTGTAGAAAGAATAAAATTAGAGCTCAATTTATCACCACCTTCTGCTTCTTTTGCTTCTCTCACAGAGACAAGGCCAACTCATCTAAGAATAATTCATAGAAGGATTTTGTGACGAAGCACTCCAAGTCCATCTCCTAGATTGCTAGATGTAGCAAGGGCTTCACTTAGGAAAATTGAAGTATGTGGGACTACATCCCAAGTATCCATTATACGGACAAAAACTCTCTCAGTTCAACACATACTTTAGGATTCTATACAGGGTTTACATGACAATTGGTCTGTACTAGGAAAAGGCTTTTAGCAACTTTCATCTAGCTCTTCCCTTGATAGATTTGGGGCCAAAGGTGGGACTGATGAAATCGAACAACCCACACCCAATAGCAGGTCGCTTCTCTTTCGTGAATAAGCTTGGAGAAGTAATTTAGCCCCTTTTCTAGAGATGGAAAATTATACAGTTAAATCTCATGTTGATGAGGCGTGGGCAATGATGGAACATACTCTAACATCAAGAGAAGATAATATAGGTTTGGATAATTCTCATAAAGATGGAAGACATTGGTAGGGTTCATCTTCTGGTCATAAAAAAATGGTTTTAAAGAATTGATCGGCAATGCAAGGTCAAGTGTTATGAGCAGAAGCATCTTAACTGTTGATGTATGATTGAGAACTAGCTATAGTCAAGATAAACACATTGCTGCAACTACTAACTATTTGGAAAATCCAAAAAGCATAAGAAAGGAGATCTCATGTAGGGATGTTGGAAATAATAAGCTACCATCACCTAGTGTTTCAAATGAGATATTGGATATAAGATTATTTGAAAGAAGTAATTGTTTACATCATCAACTAAACAATGACACTTCATTTAGTAAACCTCATGAAAATGGAGTCTGCAAAGTTGAAGGTGCAAAGGAGAAGATGATATCCATAGTAAAATCTCATATGAAGCACACAATCACAAGGGAACATAAGTAAAAGCATTTGTATTTTTCCTTCTTTTATGGTTTGTCTCTATAGAGTTGATTTTACTAGGTGTACACTGTATGCATCTCAAAATTTCTGTTTAGGAAATCCTATTTTCATTCTTTCCAATAAAAACTCTATGGAGAATCCCCATGGATGTTTCCCCACATTCATGGATGGCATCCCTGGTAAACTCATTGGCATTGACTAGTGCGCCTCACCCAAGGGATTTCAAACAGGGCACCTGCTAGCACAGAACTAGCCAAATACCCAGTAACATTAATGACATTTGGTTGGGATAACCCCTTGGGCTCAGTAAATCATAATCAACTACATTATTTTCCATATTAACATATTTATCTTATTTAACACTTTGTTAGAGTAACCATAACAATCCAAGCCTCTTCCTATTTTTATTTTGGTTTTTAATTCCTTTTTTGGTGTGGTGACAACTTTATATGATTGTATATATGTTTATTTTTGTTAGAGTATATGTTGAAAAGTAGATTCTCTCTTACATTCTACGTTGTCTGTTATGTATTGATGGAGTTTAGTTTCATTAGTTGTGACCAAATAACTGTGTCAGGCATGTATACAATGATTCTTGTATCACTATTTATAAACTGAGCATTGTCCTTAAACATGCAAAGTAGATCCTTAATGCTACATGTTTGCATCTCACAAAACTTCCAATCCTAATAAATGAAGTGAAATTTAAGTATTTCTAGAATCCAAGTCTCAAGTTTTGTGAATTCACTCATATATGGTCCTGGAAAAGCCAAGTGAAATTTAGTTATTTCCAAATCTTAAGTCCTGTGGATTCACTCATATTTGGTGTTGGAATCTTTTTAGAAAACGAGAAGAATTTCTTTTAGTTGCATTCAAATTTTCCAAAAATAATACTAAATTTCTCCCTAACTAAAATTCTTCCTAAAATGTGATCCAGGTGGATATTGGTGGCCACCTACCAAGTCCATCTGGACCCCCATCATTGTTTCTCTCAGCATTTTCAGTTTCCTTAATTGTAGCACAACTTACTATTTTTAGTAGTTTTTCGGGTCTTGAACTTCCCGAGCCGTTTTGAGGCCCTAAACGACGTTTTTTGTGAAATCTGGGGGCAACATTGGTCCATGGACCAATGTTGCCCTTCCCAAAGTGGTAGTTCTCGGATAGATCTTTCTAACAAGCTATCGTACGCGTCAAACAGAGATCATATGCCAAAGTTACGACCCCGGGAAATTGATGTACCAATTTACCCAAACGGGGCCCACAATTTGGTGTTTCATATTCTAGGGTTAGGTTTTGGGATTTGAAGGGTCTTTCATTGTTTCTCAACAATAAATAGGCCTCCAAGCCTCATTGTAACACAGTTCAGAGGCATGTAGTCCCCACATCTCTTCTCAGAGATAAGCTGCCATCACCCTAGCTGGTTTATTTCTATTTTTGGTTGTAAGCATATTTCAGTATTTTCCATTAATGAAATGAAGTATTATTTCCGCTGCATATTTGTGTATATGGTTATCTCTGTATTTTGTTGCGT
>APFE031041419.1:72368-161590 GCA_000404065.3 Pinus taeda
AACGGAGATCGTATGCCAAAGTTACGACCCCGGGAAATTGATGTACCAATTTACCCAAAACGGGGCCCACAATTTGGCGTTCATCTTCTAAGGGTCGGTTTTGGAATGTGAAGGGTTTTCCATTGTTTCTCAATAATAAATAGGCCTTCGAGCCTCATTGTAACACAAGTTCGGAACAGTTCAGAGACATGTAGCCGCACATCTCTTCTCAGAGATAAGCTACCATAGTCCTAGCTGGTTTATTTCCAATTCTGGTTGTAAATATTTCGGTATTTTCCATTAATGAAATGAAGTATTATTTCCGCTGCATATTTTTGTATATGGTTATCTCTATATTTTGTTGCGTTCTTGTTTAAATCCGGATCAAAATGGCTTTGGGATTGAAAATTTTGTAAATATTTTTTAGGTAAATTGTTAGCTTCCTATACCAATAGGAGTCATAATTTTTGAATGATTGATATTAAAGCTTGTAATATGTACATACCTTTTCTTTCTGCAAATGTTTTTCATTTTGATAAATTAAAAAATGTAAAGAGGGTATGTCCTAAAAGAATAATCAAAGGACAAAAAGAATAAAAAGGTTAAAAAAGATGAAAATATGAACCCCAAGAAAAGGAAAAAGACCATCAAAATGAGCAAGCCAAAATGCCACTACTATTTACTTTTGGTGTAGAATAAATGATTGTGTGCAGCCTGTAATCCTTTCCACAATCCATGATGGTCAAAATATTTAAACTTGACTATTTCATGTTTTCAATTTCATGTCTATAGATAGAGAATAAAAATATGGCCAAACAATGAACCGTGGCAGATATTTAGATAAGTAGAGTAAACAAAAGGAGCTTAACTATTTAATCTGAGCCCTTGGATGTAAGAAGGTTAGATTTAGTTAGTTTACTATTGTAAAGAGAAAGAAAAATGTTTGATAAGGGTTTGCTAGCTCAAATGCACCATCATAAAGAGAAGTAAAAATGGTAGGATGAGTAGATGGGTAAGTAGAAGAAAGGTTGTAGAAGTATGATGATTGATTAGACAAAAGCATATTTATCATTCTCATCATAAAAGTTCTAGATATCAATGAACAATAAAGCATGCAAATGATTTACAAATTCAGTTAATTAACTTCCCCCATTCATTTTACCTGTTTGCTTTACTAATTTCTCATAAATAAGCTTCAAAGTACTTAAAAATTTAAGTCAAAGAGGCTCAAAGCATTTCTCTAACTTTTGCAGGGATCGGACCCTCAGATCAATGATTTATGGATATCAAGTACTAAATTCCCCTCATAAAAATTCATTCCCCATTATTTCTCTAATAAAACCCCTTTTCCTAAGGTTAAAACACGATTTTCCTAGGGAAAGTAATCATCCCCATGGAAAACCCCTTTTCCCTAAAAAAGCCACAAAAAACACATTACCTTATGTATTAATGTTAATATGGGAGAAGCATTTAAATCATGAAAAAGCATTTGCTTAGTGTATTGTGTCCCTTGTCCACCCATTCATATTAATTATTCACTTTATATATTAATTCCTGAAAACACACTATCCCGTATATATATAGCTCCTATATATAAAATAACCCCACCCCTTAGTTTAAATATAAACTATATCCATACCTCTTAACCCTTGAAAATATTAAAATCCCGCCCTTAGTCATTAACCCTGATTAAATCTTTCGTTAATCACCCCGACGACATAATCTCACCTTAATCCGTCATTAACACGATACCGCTGAACTTAATTGCCCGCTAGGCCCCACACTAACCTCCATGCAATTTCCCCACCCGATCTTCGTACGATCTTCTCCCTTCACATCCGACGATCCTCATCCATATCAGGCCGACCCATCCACCAAACTATACCCACCCGAAAATTGGTTTTGCCACCAGCTCCCGATGCTATGTGTTCACAGATGAGTGGCATCGGGCAGCCTCTCCCCAATACCATTGATCGCTCGTAAGCGATGTGATAGAAACCATTTACCACCTACTAGCTAAGCAACAGAACCATCACTGTTCACCCTTGTACCCACCAAAACTATTTTTTGGTGCATAATATCCAAAGGACCCAAATCATTTGTTTTTCTGAAATTTCAATGGTAAAACCTCTGCATGCATGCACATTGTCTGCAAACATTTGAAGTTGTCAACCCACACCCATCTACACTCCAAAGATGCTCAGACAACCTTGCAACCTACACAAACCCCTTTTTGACCATTTGCAGTAGCCACCTTGTTTAGAGCCACTTTACCTCAATTCTAGGTATTTAAGCCACAATTCAATGAGAAACCCTATCAATTTTAAAAATATTTAATGAGTTTTCTTGGTTAAAAAATAAAAATTAATCAAAGAAGATCAAGGACTTAAACCCACTCTATGTTAAACACCATTGCGCTGAAAAAAATGCAAATTACCACCCCCATTCTCAAATCCATAAGAACTGAGAATGGCCGCCGCAATTGCCATGGATGTGAGACCCATCTCAACATCCCACTTAGACCTGGACCAGCTTCCCTTGGCTGATAGGGATTTACAGATAAAGTATACCACTATCCATGAATCCCTGCTCAAAGTATATTGCCGAAGTAGGGATAGATGCTTGAACCAGGTTGACGAAATTGGTCTATGGGAGTCAAATTTTCCTAAGTACCAGTTTCCCAAAGTCCACATTTTCCTAGAAATTGTACGTTATTACCATGCCAACTATGTCCCCAATCAAAGAGCAGTCATCTCCCCTAACCAGGCCATTCTTTTCACTATCACTGCTGAATCTATAAATGAGATGCTACAACTCTAGCCTAGCAAAAATTTGACTCCCCTCTCCATTGGAGACCTATTAGACTTATTTCCCAATCTCAACCCTACAAGATTGGCCCAAATAATCCAAACCTTCACCCTAGAAGAGAAGTATACGCCCAAATACCCCCCTCCATTTGTAGCAGCTTTATTTTCTCCTTGGGGTAGAAGTATTACAGATGTGATATCTAGGGTCTTGTGTTATACCACTGATGAATATATTGATGAGATTATTCTAGCCTTCATGTCCATATACACTCTAGGACAACCTCCAACTGTCATATATGACTATGCTCAGTTCATAGCTGACATGATGCATGAACAGTTCCTCAGAATGAGTAATGAGAGAGTCTTCAAATACTCCTCAGTCTTGTATCACCTTTTCCTATATTACCAGTCTGACAAATTCCCACTTACCTTGCAAAAATTGGACAACAAGGGCCAACCAAGATTAGTTTTCTTCTGGACCCCATTGATTCATCAACATCCCTCCTCGTATCATACAATGAATTGATTGATTCCTTTTTCCACCATGTGATGACCATGCTCATTGGAACCCCTCCACCAAGAATCAATCCTAAAATTAGGAGATTCCCTCATCTACAGATCAATCATCAGGTGGGAGATTGGTACTTGTACCAAAACCACACTGAAATCAAGATTTATGGTTGTGAGCTAGCCCCATACAAACTACCTAAATACCTCCCAATGAGGTTATTTTCCATAGAGTAGTACAAGCACATAATAAATTCAGGTGAGGTAAAATTTATTAAAGAAAAAAAGAAAGCCCAACTCAAAATTAAAGACCAATTGGGTCCCTTTATTTGTAATAGTAGAGAAGTAGGGAAGGAGGCAAACCTAATACTTTAGAGATTAAAACTAAACAAAGCTTCATATGGAGATATGATCCCTTAGAATTCATCTACAAAATAAGGTAGAAGAAAAATATGCCCCCCTATAACCATCACTGCATCCCTGAGATAGAAAAGTATGCCAACCAATTGCAATAGGTGGAAAACACTTTAGAGGAAAGGGATGATACAAAAGTTGTTGTCGAAAACACATTAATTGATCTAGAAAAACAACTTGATGAGGATTCTTTCTTGCAGGTGCCAGAACAGTTAGATAGGCTAGAACAGTCAGATAGGCTAGAACCATTAGAGGAAGTAGAAGAATCAAACATATCAGAGCAGCCAGACATACCAGACAGACCAGAGACAACCATGAGCACCCCCGAGTTGTCAGAATCCTCTAAATGAGGAGAAAAAACTAAAGAGAAATAGGGAAGGGGCCACCACTTCAACAAGACCAACTTCACAAGCTTATTGGTGGGTGCCAGTATTGCAGCAAGAATGCTGCAACTCCTAGGCTACCAACTTTACTTTTATCAACCTGGTAGTTTGTAACAAACTTTGAAGCGTCGGTGCTATATGCACAAGTACTAGTTCTCACTGCAGGTCGTCAATTGGTCAACTAGAACGAGATCACTAGGAGCTCAAGAAAAATTCTATAGATTTCAGAAGAAGCTCTATGTGTGATGAAAGGAAAGAAAGATTACTCTACAGATGCTATTCTAATTGTAGAAAAGTGAAAGACTGAAATGTGAAGCAAAACCTAGTAAACCCTAATTAACAAGCTAATTCTACTTTTGCCAAAAACAATATTGAAACCATGAAAGAAATGGAATTACCTACTCAATGAAGTAAACATCATCTAACGATGCTATTTCTGGAAGTAAATAAGCAAAGAACATATTTTTGGATTTTCATGTGTTCTTATGTGAATTTAGCATGCAACTAATCTATTGTGTGTGAGTGTGGCATCAAACAGGTGGTGTTAGAGGGTGGTTTTGGAGCTTGGGAGGATGTAGGATGGTGTGGATGGGTCCTAGGAGGTCTAAGGTGGACTTTTGGAGGCTTTTATCACACTTGGCCTTCAAAAGAAATCCTACAGGAAAAGGTACAGGTGGACATAGGAAAACTACAGGAGGAAAATAGGGAAACTACAGGAGGTCGACAAGAGGAGGCCAAGAGAAATTTTTGTTGTTTTGAGGGTGTGAGAGTGGGTGGAAAAGGTGGATGAAGGTTGGAATGAAGTGCTAGGGGACCTAAGGTCTACCCTGAATCACTAGGAGAGAGAAATATGATTGGGTTTTCTCAAGGAGAGAGGAAGAAGTTCTATGAAAAATGAAGGAAACTAGGGCAGAATTGAGGTGAGGTTTGGGAGACCTATAGAGCATGGACCAGATGGAGGGTGTGATTATTGGTAAGCTGGCCTACTGTTGGAAGATATATACTACATATAAACTGACAGTCAATCAAGAAAATCAAGCAACTAATGAAATGAGTGCATCCTAGGAAAAACAACGTTTTGCATTAAAATGGCGTAAACTATGATGTATAGAAGAAAATGCTGGGAAATGCTGCAAGAAAGGAAAGCATGCAAAATGAATATTTCAAATTAGGAACTAAACATGATAAAGAAGATCTAAAGCAAAGCAAAACTGGACTATCAACCTACTAGAGAGGTGCAAACACTAGAAGTCCTAGGAATGAGGAAAATCTATGTTTTTGGGGAAGCAAGAGAGTCTTTTCATCAAATCGTGGTCCCAGAGGGAGGAAGAGAGGCCAAGGCATTGTTGCTATCCTTTTGAATCCTTTCTGATCACTACTTAACTTGCTATAGAAAGCACAAATGGAAGCAAGCTACTAAATAATCAAAAAGCAACCTATTCTTAACCATAAGAGAAATACATCTAACATCAAACTAATCTACAAACTGAAGTAAAGCATAAAAATACAAGTAAAGAAAAGCTTGGATGCTTGGATTGGACCTAACACAAGAGGTTCAGCCCTCTGAGGTAACTCAGTGGTAGCTCAAAAAGTATTCCATCTTCATTATTAGAAAATAGCAAGATTACATAAAACTGTCATAAAATAATAAGCTCAAAATTTGAGCAGAGTTTACACAAGAAAAACAAAGTCGACCCTAGTGACACCCTAGGCCTCTCTACTTATACATCTAAAGCTACCAACAACTTCCTTAAAATCAGGGAGGCTTGGCTCCCAAAACTCAAGATAATTGTCAATCATCTTCCACTTGCTTGGCTACCTTCTAGTGCATGATTTGACTACTTGTACTCCGAGCTGAATGAAGGGGAATTCGAAGTGAGGAGTAATAAATGAGGGGGATTCCCTCCTATAAGTCTTCTCCTCTATATACTTCGAGTTATTGTTGTAGTTTGACCACTAGATCCTTGAGTTTGACCTCGAAATCCATCAATAATTTGCATTAAATAAATGTTAGACCACATGGCATAATAACTAACTCAACTCACCCTATAAGCATAAATATAATCAGAAAATCATACAATAAGCTAAGAGAATGGTCGATTTGACTAGGTTAGGAGGTAAACTGAGCCCATATAATTACCCATTTATGAGGCTCATCATCACCCCCTACTAAAGGTGTTGACCATCCTCTGAGCAACCTAGTCAATCTCTTGGCATTTCATGGCCCTAGTGGCCTCCCTAGCATTCTAGGCTTCTGATGTGGTCTACTCATGTTCTCCATAAAATCCTACCTTTCTGTCTATCTCCTTCCACTGCTCCTCTTTTTCTACCTCTTGTTCTATCTCTTCAATTCTCCCCTCCTCTATTTCTTTTCTTTCCTCCTTCCTCTCTTGCTCTTCTATGTCACCACTAGCGTCATATTCTCCTTTTTGTTGTTCTCCCTCCTCACTGACAGTAGGATTGACATCATAGGTTAGTGCCTTGATGTCATCCTCAGCTGTCATATTTATGAAAAAATCCCATGCTATAGGGATTGTAAGGGTATGGAGGGCTTCTTCTACTAGGATCTTGATTAAGCCATGGTGAGATAACTATTGTGAATTTCCTTCTTGTACCTTGGTGCTAGAGTCAATGAGGGACTAAAGGAGAAAGTAAGGGATATTGATCTTTTCATGCGTTGGGGTATCCATGCCATATCTCAATTCTTGGAGGATTCTGAAATGATATCCATAAACAATGTTGTGCCTCCCCTCACAAGAAATGTATTTGATCATTTGGTAGCTAACCTCATCCTAGGGATATGTTACACTAACCCTCCTAATTCCATTTTTTTCTTCAACACGGGTTTTGTTATCTTGGAAAAATTTCCTCTTGGTAGCTTGGCCAATTATTTTCTCATCTTTACTCCAAGATAGCCCAAGAGAAAGGGTAGTGACCCTACTGATGAATTCAGGGGTTATTTCAATGGAGAGGCCTCTAATGGTTACAGTAGCATAAGTTCTTGTGTGAGGGACTACAGAGAGAGAAAATTCATGGGCAATTTCATCATCAAACCCTCTAAAGTTCTCAAATAAATTCATCCAATTTGCCCTTGTGAATATTTCCACCACTTGAGGATGTGCATGGAGTCTAGTGGAGTTAGTGGGCTCTTTTCTCATAAACCCCCCTGTCATACTACCTATATATTTTTTCAAAAACCAAATATGGAGTTGGAGACAAAGAATTTTGAGTGAAATAGAAAAACAGAGGGGATTGCGTTATAAAAAAAAATAGAATTTTTTTATGTTTTTCTACCCTCTTAAAGACTCATTTTATCTTCAATTTGAGACAAACTCTTTCACATTTTTATATTCAACAGAGGGCATTCATGAACCCTACTTCTTTAGACTAAAATTCATGCCAAAAATCACGTTTCCTCCCTTCAAAATGACTCACTGCCCCTCCTGTAGAAGCCCGCTGTCCCTCCTGCAGATTTCCTATAGGTGCTCCTGTAGAAAACCTGTAGGACTCCTGTAGAAGATGGTGAGAGAAAAAATATGAAGGAAATCAATGGAGGATGCTGGATACGAGGCTATGGGGGCATAAGAAGATTGTCGTGTGGCTGTGTTACAAGGAGAAATAGAAGAAAAGGTGGTGAGAATGCGTGGGGAGGAGTGCTCATTACCTTTTATGGCTATTTTCAGTTATAAGTGTTGAGCTGGCAAGGTGTACATTACCAAGATTAGGACCATTGGTCCCCACCTACTTGGTCATCATGACCCCCTTCATAATCATCCCCTCATTACTACATCAGAGTTAACTCTTCCTCACACAACCTATCCTTCGCATCTTTTTCTTGAGTTGACTGTGCACACGTGTGGGTGATATCTATGTTAAGTGGAGTCAACTAAATGAAGGTGGACAAGATTGGCCACCTTTCCCTATTTCAATTTCAACCATATCATTTCCTTCGTATGATTTCTAATAACACAAATTCAAATAGAGGAGTGACTTATCTACTTACTTGTAATCCAAGTGTATTTGTTGCCATCAACTAGGAGGTGTTGTGGCTTTCTCTGCTACATGCCTTCATTTTCCCTCATGCATGTTGTCTCTGCTTGTTGATGTGTTGTTGTGTGTTTTTGTAGGTTCTTCTTTTGCTGGAGTTGAGCTGCATGTGCCTTTTCAACCTTCAGATGTGTTGTACCTTGCTGTTGGTGCTGGACTTCTATGGGATCAGCTACTACAAGAATTCATATAGGAACCCCTGTAGTTGCTTCTCCCCTTGAAACTTCAATTATTTTCCTATGCTTGGAGCTCAAGAATGATGCCAGATGTGGAGATGAATGATGGAGAGATAGTAGGTAAGCTTTAGGTAAAGTTAATGGTGCCTTTTCCTCCTTTTATTTTTGTTTTTTTTTCAAAACTGAAAAAATGTTTTTCTATGTTTTTTTTTTGGAAGGAAAAAAAATAATAATGATGATTGGAGTGTGATGCAGGATTGGAAATGATGGCAAGGAGGTTTGAAGATGGTAAGAGGGATTATAGGTTTCTCATGAAGCTTTTCTTGTCCCTCAAGCTGCTTGTTGTAGACACTTTTGGCTCTTTGCAATTCCTACATGAGCCTCCTGTAGAAAGAACAGAGCCTCTTGTAGAAAACAAAGTTTTGGAAGAAGAGGTACAATGGGGTGGAGGAGATGACAAAAATGATGTAGGAAGGTGTGGAGAAGATGAGATGGATGCTGGTATGACTGTCAGGGTCCCCTTGGCACCTTCTTCTACTCCTTGTAGTCCTCCTGCAAACCTGCAATTGAATAAAAATTCATTTTTCTTTCCATTTTTATTTATTTTGTTTTTTTAAAACAACTAGGGTGCCTTAGAGAGGTTTTCACCTTAATTTCCTACCCTGGGAGACTCCAAGCGAGGTTTTCACCCAAGGATCTTATTATTTTCCCTTTTTTTTTTTTGACATCACTGGGCTGCCTTAGAAGAGGTTTTCAACTCAATGATGGGACTCAAGTGCCTCATGGAGGTTTTCACTTTAGTCCTTATTTTTTATGTTTTTTCTTCAGTGAGTGGGTGAAGTGGAAGCTAAGACATGCTCCACTACCATCACTATTTTATTCAAATCTTCAATAAACTCTCACTTGGAGAGGGGTTTCTTATAGACTTTCAACTGATTTCCATTGACAAGCATGAGGATGGCTTCATCATCAATGGTTCTGATCAGAACTGAACCATTTTCATTGCATTTCTCCATAGTGTACGGTGCTAGCCATCTTGTCCTCAGCTTGCCTTTGAAATCCTTGTATCTTGAAACATAGAGTAGTGCCCAATATCACTCTTGGAATTTCTTCTCCCTGATATTTCTATCATGCCATATGTTTCTCTAAAGTTGAACTAGCTCTGTATGGAGAATGGCTTGCAATCTATGTTCATCCAATCCATTGAGCTAAAGTAATCTCTCCTTCTATCCATGGTTGAGGTCTAGGTCCAGTTGAGCTGCCATCCTTAGGGTATTGAATTCAAACTCTATTGACAACAAAGCCTTCTTCCATAGACCAGTTCATAGGGTGTAAACCTGGTGGTGGTCTTCCATGTTGTGTTCTAGGCCCAAGTTGTGATACTATTGCTAGGTAATCCCATGAACCAGCGTAATGGTGCATCCTTGAGAGTAGAAGGGAGCAATTTCAACTTTTGCTCATCTTTTGCATAGTCATAAGTTTGCAAGATGACAAAAAACTCGAACAAGAAGGTGTCAGGATCTTCTGTAGTTAGACCATGGAAGTGAGGTAGGGCTGAAGGACTTATATTCTTCATTCTTTTTCCCCATTGGTCTCCAGAATGGGGAAGGTGCCCTCTATTATCTCTCCATTACCCCTAGCATTTCTATCTTCATCCATTGGCTCCATAGGAATGTTTTCTTCTTATTCTTCCCCTATAGGTTCTTCAAATATGTCTGGATGTTCACCTAAGGGTTCTTCTTGATTGCAACCACTGAAGAAGAGAGAAGGTTGGCTATGTGAAGCAGTGGGGGTGTTGGGAAAAATATTTCCTAAGTTATCTCTACTCCTACGAGGCATGAAAGGAAATATTTTTGGTTCGTTTTTTGTTTCTTTTTCCCCACATTAAAAGTACCTGCAGAAACTGAAATTGTGATTAAACAAAAAAAATTGCAACTAGTTGAAATGAACTTGCTGAATGGAAATTTGCACAATTGAAAAGGAAATCAAGGAAATGCAGAACTGAAAGGAAAGAAATGACTAGTCTACTTTTGTCGAAATAAACTATTAGCATAATGTTACAATAGGAAATAGAAGAAAGCAGTAATCACAGAATGCTCTGATGCTTCCCTGGTAACGGAACCAATAAGTGGTGGGCGCCAGTATTGCAGCAACAATGCTACAACTCCTGGGCTACCAACTTTACTTTTATCAACCTGGTAGTTCGTAACAAACTTGGAAGCGTCGGTGCTATATACACAAGTACTAGTTCTCACTGTAGGTTGTCACTTGGCCAGCCAACGCGAGATCACTAGGAGCTGAAGAAAATTTTTATAGATTTCAAAAGAAGCTCTATGTGTGATGAAAGGAAAGAAAAATTACTCTACAAATGTTATTCTAACTGCAGAAAAGAAAAAGATTGGAATGTAAAACAAAACCTAGTAAACCCTAATTAACAAGCTAATTCTACTTTTGCCAAAAACAATATGAAAACCATGAAAGAAATGCCATTACCTACTCAAGGAAGTAAACAACATCTAACCATTCTATTTCTAGAAGTAAATAAGCAAATAACATATTTTTGGATTTTGATGTGTTCTTATGTGAATTTAACATGCATCTAATTTATTGTGTGCGAGTGTGGCAACAAACAGGTGGTGTTAGAGGGTGGTTTTGGAGCTTGGGAGGATGTAGGATGGTGTGGATGGGTCCTAGGAGGTCTTAGGTGGCCTTCTGGAGGCTTTTCCCACATTGGCCTTCAAAAGAAATCCTACAGGAAAAACTATAGGAGGACACAGGAAAACTACAGGAGGAAAATAGGGAAACTACTAGAAGCCTACAAGAGGAGGCTTAGAGAAATTTTCATTGTTTTGAGGTTGTGAGAGTGGGTGGAAAAGGTGGATGAAGATTAGAATGAGGTGTTAGGGAACCTAAGGTCTACCCAGAATCACCAGGAGAGAGAAAGATGATTGGGTTTGCTCAAGGAGAGAGGAAGAAGCTATATGAAAAATGAAGGAAACTAGGGCAGAATTTAGGTGAGGTTTGGGAGACCTATAGGGCATGGATCAGATGGAGGGTGTGATTGCTGGTAAGCTGGCCTACTATTGGAAGAGATCTGCTACATAGAAACTGACAGTCAATCAATAAAATCAAGCAACCAATGAAATGAGTGCATCCTAGGAAAAACAGAGTTTCGCATTAAAATGGCCTAAACTATGATGTATAGAAGGAAATGCTGGGAAATATTGTAGGAAAGGAAAGCATGCAAAAGGAATATTGAAAATCAAGAAGTGAACATGACAAAGAAGATCTAAAGAAAATAAAAACTCGACTATCAACCTAAGACAGAGCTGCAAACACTAGAAGTCTTAAGAATGAGGAAAATCTGTGTTTTTAGGGTAGCAAGAGAGTCTTTGCCTCAAATCATGGTCCCAGAGGGAGGAAGAGAGGCCAAGGAATTGTTACTAACTTTTGAATCTTCTCTTATCACTGCGTAACCTGCTATAGAAAGCGCAAATGGAATCAAGCTACTAAATCATCAAAAGCAACCTATTCTTAACCATAAGAGAAATACATCTAAGAGAAACTTATCTACAAACTGAAGTAAAGCATACAAATACAATTAAATAGAAGATTGGCTGCTTGTTTTGGGCCCTAACCCAAGAGCTTTAGCCCTATGAGGTAACTCAGTGCTAGCCCAAAAAGGATTCCATCTTCATCATAAAAAAATAACAAGATTACATAAAACTGTCATAAAATATTAAGCTCTAAATTTGAGGAGAGTTTACACAAAAAAAAAAGTTCAACCCTAGTGAGGCCCTAGGACTCTCTATTATACATTTGAAGCTACCAACAACTTCCTTAAAATCAGGGTGGCTTGGCTCCCAAAACTCAAGATAACTTTCAATCATCTTCCATTTGCTCAGCTGCCTTCTAGTGCATGATTCAGCTGCTTGTACTCCGAGCTGAATGAAGGGGAATTCAAAGTGAGGAGAAATAAATGAGGGGGATTCCCTCCTATAAGTCCTCTCCTCTATCTACTTCAAGTTATTGCTATAGTTTGAACACTAGATCCTTGACTTTGACCTCGAAATCCATCAATAATCTGCATTTAATACATGTTAGACCGCATGGAATAATAACTAACTCATCTCACCCTATAAGCATAAATATAATCAGAAAATCATACAATAAGCTAAGAGAATGGTTGATTTGACTAGGATAGGAGGTAAAATGAGCCCATATAATTACCCATTTATGAGGCTCATCACTTATGCAGAAACCAGCCAAGCTAAAAGACAGAGAATGAATCCTGCCTCTAAACAGGAATACACAGAGGAAATAATAGAGGTCACTAGTGCAGAAGGAAATAGGAGCAGGCTAGCTAATCCATCTAGAGGCATGCCAGAGCCTTCCACATCACAAACTTAGATGTTGGAAATGTAGCAAAGTATTGAGGTATCTTCCTTCAGGGTGCCAGCAGATAAAGATCAAGACATAAAGGAAAGATACAAAGGTATCAAGGCTAGGAACAAGAGGCTTAAAGCCTAAACATATGCATAGTATCTAAAGATGAATCCTCATAATCAAACAAGGCTAATGCCAGCCTTTGATGTCAAAGAGGGGAAAATTCAGATGAATTTCATCAAGCCAACAACTCAGCACCCAAGGACAACATCAGATTTTAAGAAAGTAGACTTTGAAGTACTGGCAAGGGACATTTATCCCATTAACCAGATTGAACTGCACAAGCAAACATGGGAGATGATATACTCCACATTAATAGGGAAGGCCATTGCTACCCACCAATTATAGAACTCCCTAAACAATATATCAGCTCAATTTTAGTTGGAGAAGGCCTCCTCACATGCCAAAGATAATAGAATCAACTCCTTAGAGGACTTAGTGATTGAATTAGGACACGATCCCAAAGATGTAAAAGTTGTAGAGTAGCTGATTAAGAAGAAAAATGATGACATTATTGCACTCAAGAAGCAACTAAATATAGCCTAGCTACGTCACCCATCGACACAGGAAGTCCTAGAAGCACAACAAGGACATGAATAGCTCATCTACTTGGTCGTGAAACTAAACGATCAACTCAAGGAGACAGAAAAGGAGTTGGACACTTTAATTCAGTCGAAGCAAAGTGACCTGGCCACAACTTCTAGAACTATCATCCCCACAGTATCTACAGTAGTTCCTTCCACACTGGCAGCATCACTGGCACCCATAGCTCCACATGCCACTTCATTGCCAATAAATGCAGAATCTATTACAACAACAGGTACATCAATAGATAAAGCAACAGAACTTGTGAAAGCCATGGAAGATATGTCTATCTAGGATATAGAGCTAAAGATATTAAAGGAGAAAGTGGCAATTCTGGAAATAGACTACAAACTTGCCCAAATCCAACAAAAAGAAGAAACACAGAAGGCCTAGAGAATGGTTGAAAGAATCAAAATCCTTGAGAAGGATTTAACATTATAGAAACCTCTAGGGAAAACTAAAGAAATGCTTTGGGCCAATATCATTGACTGTGTCAATGATATTTGGCCATCAATTTTGGATATATTTGAGTAGACAGAATTAGTGAAGATAACCACTGAAGCTATCCAAAAAGTGAAGGAAGAATTGGGAGATAAACCAGAGGATGCAAATCGATTCATCCACTTCCTAGACAGCAAGAACTGATATAAGCTCCAAGAGCTTAACATAGAAGATAGGACTAAAGCCATTTTGGATATTAGAAAGGTTCTTTCCAAAAGAAACCTCATTCTTAACTTAGAGGAGAAGTGTCATAACATGCAGGTAGCCATTGACGGGTTCATGGCAAAGTTTCATATTTTAAGGGACAAAGGTCTTCCTAGTCCTATGGTCATCAATGACAAGCTCATGACCCAATTGGACTATAGTGATAGACTCAGAAAATTGGCCAAGGAACAAGCCATCTCTTCGACTATTAAATCTTTGCCAACAGATAAAGTATTGTATGATACATTTGAGAACTTGTTTTTCATAGAGCATGAAGTGAAACATTTGTTTCTCACCAAACCAAATTTTTCCAAATACACAGAGGTAGATGAAATCTATAGAAGTATGGTAAAAATAAAGTTACCTGATGTTGAATGGTGGGAAAAAATGACAGATTTACTATGATAAATTTACATCACAAAGTTACTGCATACAAAATCTGAAGGCAACCAGTGAAATAGGTAAAAGAAGAGCAGCAGGTCAAAGAGTAGCAGGGTCAAAGAGTATCAGTTGAAAGATAAAAGAAAAGAAGGTTCCAACGTATAATTGCTACAAGTAGCAGCCAGCTTAAAGGTCTCTAACTCAATAGAAACAACTAGAAACACCACAATAAAAGGGACAACATGAAGTAGTTTAACATCTGTCTCTATCTTCGTGCTAGAAGATATTCTTATTCCCTAGCTTAAGTCTCAAGTTGTTTTGAGATATTTTGTAAATATTTTTGTATAAATACTTCACATTTTGTAGTATGTAGGGTGGATTCCAAGACATTTCTATAGACTTTTTCTCTCAAATCAAAATTCTATTATATCAATAACTGGATTGGCTTGTTGGATAAAGGAATAAAGATCAAATATTTTATAGGATTTGTTATCATTGAAAATATTTCAAAGAAAAAGGGTAAGGTAAGGAAGAATTGGTCTTGGTCATTCTCATTGTTTTATTTAAGGAGTCTAAAACATAGGATAGAGTCTTGTTCCCTTTGTTAAATATGGTCAACAATCTTGTTTTACCCACCATTGGTCCCACATTTATTCAAAGTGTCATGTGTTAAGGTTGTTTCAAAAATTACATGCACTACGAAATCAACTAGGATTTTTCGTAGCGCAAACTCACAAAAATACACTATGTGTGCTACGAAAACACCTAGACAGTTTCGTAACTGGGAGATTTCGTAGCACAAAACATAGAATTTACACTGGTTGCGCTACAAAATCATGGATTTGTGCCAGATCTTTTCTAACTATCTTTTCCATCAAAATTCATTAATTTTTCATCACCATGTGTCAGTCCTTGAACCATGCCTATCACATGCAGCCATTCATTCTCATTATTAGATTCGTTAGATGTCTTGTACGCATTCTTTCAAATTTCCAAAAGTAAGGTGAGGTGAGTTAGTCTTGGTTTTTCCAGTGTTTCTTTCGTGCATAAGAAGACAATTGGCAAGCTTAAGGATTACACTCATCGGAACTTGTTGAAAGCTCAAACGAGGTAGTTCTCAATTTCAAATTCAAGAAAGGTAGTGTTCAAACCATACAGTGTAGGTTTATCTTCAAGTTTCCTTGCAGGGATTTCATAGACATGTTTTAAGACAAGAAGAGTAACCAGGAGCCAGTTAACTAAAGAGAAAAAGCAAGACAGTGGTTACTAAGAAGCCTGGTTTCAAAAGGAAGACTGAATGATTTGCTTCAATCTATTGACATTGAGGAGCCTCCTCTGGTTCGAGCAGACTAGATAGAAATAAGGAAAGGCAAAACTAGAAAGGGCCAAAACCTCTAAAAAAAGCTCAAATTTGATGATCAGGTTTCTAAATTTGTTTTTAAGCCAAGAAGACTTGTGGCAAGGCATTCAAAAGAGATACAAGAGGCAAAGCCAGAGGAAAGTGAGACAACAAAGAATTCAAAGTTCCTTGAAGAGCCTGTGGTTCCACTAGTGTGACCATCACTAATACACAAAGATGACAGAAACAAGGCAGCTGGTACTCAAGAAGAAGAATGTACCCTTGAGGAGTTAAAAAAGTAATTGAATTCTGCCAATTTTGGGATTGCTCAACCTAAGAAAAGGGCAAGGAAACATGCAGTTGAAAAAAGCCAATTTTAAAAGAGTAAAAGCCATTTGAAAAGATGTAAATGTTCCAAGACATGAAATAGTTGACAGCCATGCTCAATATTTCACTTGGACTGTACCTGCAATAAGGAAGGCAAGATATATTAGAAGGATCAATGGAAATTAGGAACTAAAATCAAGATGATGAGGAGACAGTTTGAGGACCTACAAATTTAGTTGAGAAAACCAGGAGGACAATCTCAGCATAAAAGAACCGGGCAGTAAGTGATTGGAGCCTTAACACAATTTTGGTTAGAACATTACCTTTTTGAAGTTGTTTATGCATGAATTATGTCAAAGATATGTGGCCTATTGGCATAAGATGAATATGTGAATAAATCACAAGAAGAATAACTTTTGAGAAAAAATTGTGTTTTTTTATTCACACAGCAGTTTCGTAGCACGCTACGAAACTGCTGTAGCTGCACATCATGATTTTGTGAGCCAATTTTAAGAAGAAAAAGGAACCCTTATTGAATATGGGCTGCTGCAAAGGATTAATAACAGGTTTTTAACATCAAGCAAGGGTAAAACAAGTAAACAAGGACATTTTTGAACTCCAAACTTTATCAGTCAACTTATCAGTCAAACTGTCTTCTTGTTTTTACCAGTCCACTTCTAGAAGAGTTTCTGAGCAGTTAAAAACTCCTCTCTGAAAATTGAAAGAGGTTTTCATTTATAAGATACTAAAGTAAAAAATCTCTTCCAATTTCTACAAATCCATTATGATCTGGGAGAAATGAAGGACCAAACTTGCGCTACGAAACTACTGTAGGTGCAGTCTTTCACAAGCATATTTCTCCTGTTTTTCAAAGACACATGGTGGGTGGTAGGAATGATGTTTCAAAAAATAAAGAGAGGTTTATGTTCAGCATGGATTTTTTCACTAAATCCTCCTTCCATTTTTCCAAATACATTTTTTATGAGAAGCTATGAGCTCTTTCCCAAGACCTATGTTTAAGCTAGAACAGAGCAAGGAATAGTCTCCTAATTTCTAGGAACAGTAAAAGGATGAGTCATCAAGGGCCAGCTGGAGGGTTATGAGCACCATAAAATTCGAATTCATGGAGTTATAGGTGTCAAAAGGAGTGCCTAGTGCTTAGATAAGGTCGTTTTAATCATAATGAGGAGTTACACTCCTAATTGTTTTAGGTCTCTAAAACTGCCAGTTAACAGTTAGTTACATTAAATAGTTAGTTTTAAGTGTCAATAGGTGTCAGGTCATGTAGAATTCGAATTCTCCTCATCCTAGAGGAAGGAATCTTAGTTATGTAAAGAGCTCTATGTAGAGGAGAAGATCTAGTGTACAAAGGGTTGGAAAATTTCAAAGAAACTTGAATATTGTGCTTTATGTAAGACTCTGTTTTAGTAATATAGTATTGGCTTTGCTTCTCAGGAATCACAAGGAATTCAACATTTAGAATGTCTTGTATTTCCCTCTTCTCAGTATTTGCAGTGGTATGAATGTGTGATTACTTAGAAATCACTGATTATGCTCTAATTTCATTTATACATTTATAAACTGTGTGGTCCTATATGTTTTTGGTGTGATCCAAATGTGTTGAATTCTGGATGCCCTGACTTCTATGTAAGGTTGATATCATTATTATACTGAAACGATTTTGACTTCATACGCCCAATGGATAATTTCTAATTGTGTTTCAACCACTTACATTCCTTCATTTTGTTTCAAAGAGTTAGCCATCTTACCCATAATCAAAATCTTGAATCTTGTGAGAGAACCCTCTCAGGTTAAGGAGGCTAAACCTCAACCTAAAGTAGTTTTGAAACAATTACTTGAGATCTACCTGATCAGCAGCCTATCAGGGCTTGATTTTGAGATAACATTTTGCTGCGTCTACTGAGAGCCTGAAGTCTATTCATTCCCGAAATCAAGAAGTTGAACTTCTGAAGGTATCAGGAGCTTAGACATCTTTTTGAGGCTGAAAAACTACCTTGGCGACTCCACACATCGAATAAGAAATTGGAAGGTGACTCCACTGCTAGAAGATCAGTATCTTGATGAAGTTTCAAGATGAGTTCTATTGCAAGAATGAATGCCAGGTATGCTCCTATGAATCAGTCTCATATCCCTGGTTTTCCAAATTCTATGCGAAAGGTTGATTGGTTAGAGGATCTTCCGATATTCAAAGATGAAAAGAAAGACAATGTTGCTCTTCATTTGGTTAGGTTTCATATGCATGTACACAATCTTAAGGTTTAGTTTCCTGAAGATTGTCTCATGAGGATGTTTATGACCACTTTATAAGGAAAAGCACATAAAAGTTTGGAAAATGGTTCAATATATTCGCTTGCTAATTTTCATGATGAATTCTATGAGATGTATAAAGAGTGTCATCCCTCTTTGTTGCTGGTCCAAGGTTGTTGTAAACATTCTCTGAGTCTTATTCAATATTTGGAGGATTATTATGATGATGATGAATTTATGGATGAAGAAATTTTAGAGGCTCTTCATAACAATACATTTCAACACCAAGAAGAAAGAATAACATCCCACGAAATACAGCATGAAGATCAGCAGGGGTTTACTTATGAAAATCATATTACATCCTATGAGATTGATGTAGAGATGTAGTAGACTTGTCAAGCTTCAGATCATTATGAGTATGAAATTGATTGCAAACATCAAGAAAAAGTACTAGAAAAAAGCTTTTATAGCCCTCAGGCAGAGGAAAAGGTTGTTCAATTTTGTAATTCCTTGCAGCAGCTTACATCAATGAATGATCATAATAAGGAGGAAAATTACATTGTTTGTGAGAATCATTCAGAAACGTAGTTGGATAAAATATCAAAGGAATCTTTTGTGGTTGCGAATCAGTTGTCTGAAGATGTAGAATGGTATGATGATCATCAAAATAACCATGTCCTCTTTGACCCTATAAATGAATACATGGCCAAGATTTGCGCACCAATTTTTCATTTTCATTTGCATTATGAAGATCAGGTACATTATGAGTTGATTTGGTCATCTCACTACCATGGTTATTTTGAGTTCAGATGCAGTCAACAACCTCCACTATCAGAAAGGACAATTGATTGGCTTTATTGGAAATATCATGTTGCTTGACCTAAAGTGGAAATTGCAGCTAGTAGGTAGGTAGGAAAATGAAAATAAGCTCAAGGTCGACTGATCATTTTTCAGTAGAGATATATTTCTTTCTCCTACAGTGATCATCGAGCTTAAGCCCGAGGTGAATACCTAAGAAGCTTAAAGGGGATGCTTGTCAAACAAATTTCCATTTATCATAAGAGGATAAGGCACCGGACCTGCGAGTTCTTAGTGTACCACAATGGCACACTATCCCAAGTGGAGCCACTGTTATCACTGAAAATATTTCAAAGAAAAAGGGTAAGGTAAGGAAGAATTGGTCTTGGCCATTCTCATTGTTTTATTTAAGGAGTCTAAAACATAGGATAGATTCTTGTTCCCTTTGTTAAAAATGGTCAACAATCTTGTTTTACCCACCATTGGTCCCACATTTATTCAAAGTGTCATGTGTTAAGGTTGTTTCAAAAATTACATGCACTACGAAATCAACTAGGAGTTTTTGTTGCACAAACTCACAAAAATACACTATGTATGCTATGAAAACACCTAGACAGTTTCATAACTAGGAGATTTCGTAGCGCAAAACACAGAATTTACACTGGTTGCGCTACGAAATCGGGGATTTGTGCCAGATCTTGTCTAACTGTCTTTTCCATCAAAATTCATTAATTTTTCATCACCATGTGTCAGTCCTTGAACCATGCCTATCACATGCAGCCATTCATTCTCATTATTAGATTCGTTAGATGTCTTGTACGCATTCTTTCAAATTCCCAAAAGTAAGGTGAGGTGAGTTAGTCTTGGTTTTTCTGTGTTTCTTTCATACATAAGAAGAAAATTGGCAAGCTTAAGGATGACACTCATCAGAACTTGTTGAAAGCTCAAGTGAGGTAGTTCTCAATTTCAAATTCAAGCGAGGCAGTGTTCAAACCATACAGTGTAGGTTTATCTTCAAGTTTCCTTGCAGGGATTTCATAGACATGTTTGAAGAAAAGAAAAGTAACCAGGAGCCAGTTAACTAAAGAGAAAAAGCAAGACAGTGGTTACTAAGAGAAGCCTAGTTTCAAAAGGAAGACTGAATGACTTGCTTCAAGCTATTAACATTGAGGAGCCTCCTCTGGTTCAAGCAGACTTGACAGAAACAGGTAAAGGTAAAACTAGAAAGGGCCAAAACCTCTAAAAAAGCTCAAATTTGATGATCAGGTTTCTGAATTTGTTTTTAAGCCAAGAAGACTTGTGACAAGGCATTCAAAAGGGATACAAGAGGAAGAGTCAGAGGAAAGTGAGACAACAGAGGATTCAAAGTTCCTTGAAGAGCCTGTGGTTCCACTAGTGCGACCATCACTAATACACAAAGATGACAGAAACAAGGCAGCTGCTACTCAAGAAGAAGAATGTAGCCTTGAGGACTTAAAAAGGTAATTGAAGTCTACCAATTTTGGGATTGCTCAACCTAAGAAAAGGGCAAGGAAACATGCAGTTGAAAAAAGCCAATTTCAAAAGAGTAAAAGCCATTTGGAAAGATGTAAAAGTTCCAAGACATGAACTAGTTGACAGCCATGCTCAATATTTCACTTGGACTGTCCCTTCAAGATATATCAGAAGGATCAATGGAAATTAGGAACTAAAATTAGGATGATGAAGAGACAGTTTGAGGACTTACAAAATTAGTTGAGAAAACCAGGAGGACAGTCTCAGCATAAAAGAACCGGGCAGTAAGTGATTGGAGCCTTAACACAATTTTGGTTAGAACATTACCTTTTTGAAGTTGTTTATCGATGAATTATGTCAAATATATGTGGCCTATTGGCATAATATGAAGCTATGAAGAAATCACAAGAAGAATAATTTTTGAGAAAAAATTGTGTTTTTTTATTCACACGACAGTTTCGTAGCGCGCTACAAAACTGCTGTAGCTGCACATCATGATTTTGTGGGGCAATTTTGAGAGGAAAAGGAACCCTTCTTGAATATGGGCTGCTGCAAAGGATTACTAACAGGTTTTTAACATCAAGCAAGGGTAAAACAGGTAAAGAAGGACATTTTTGAACTCCAAACTTTACCAGTCAACTTATCAGTCAAACTGTCTTCTTGTTTTTACCAGTCAACTTCTAGAAGCGTTTCTGAGTAGTTGAAAATTCCTCTCTGAATAGTGAAAGAGGTTTTCATTCCTGAGATACTCAAGTACAAAAACCTCTTCCACTTTCTACAAATCCATTATGATCTGGGAGAAATGAAGGACCAAACGTGCGCTATGAAACTGCTGTAGGTGCAGTTTTTCACAAGCATATTTCTCCTCTTTTACACCTGTGTTTCAAAGACACATTTTTGGCGGTAGGAATCGTGTTTCAAAACAACAAGAGAGGTTTTTTTTCAGTATGTATTGGTTCACAAAAGCCTCCTTCAGTTTTTCCAAATACATTTTTTATGAGAATATATGAGCTCTGTCCCAAGACCTATTATTCAGCCAGAACAGAGCAAGGAACAGTCTCCTAATTTCTAGGAAAAATAAAAGGATGAGTCATCAAAGGCCAGCTGGAGGGTTATGAGCACCATCAAATTCGAATTCATGGAGTTCTAGGTGTCAAAAGGAGTTTTTAATTCTTAGATGAGGTCGTTTTAATCATAATGAGGAGTTACACTCCTAATTGTTTTAGGTCTCTAAAACAGCCAGTTAACAGTGAGTTACATTAAATAGTTAGTTTTAAGTGTCAATAGGTGTCAGGTCAAGTAGAATTCAAATTCTCCTCATCCTAGAGGAAGGAATCTCAGTTATGTAAAGAGCTCTATATAGAGGAGAATATCTAATGTACAAAGGGTTGGAAAATTTCAGAGAAACTTGAATATTGTGCTTTATGTAAGACTTTGTTTTAGTAATATAGTATTGGCTTTGCTTCTCAGTAATAAGAAGGAATTTAACATGTAGAATGTATTGTATTGTCCTCTTCTCAGTATTTGTAGTGGTAGGAATGTGTGATTACTTAGAAATCACTGACTGTGCTCTAATTTCCTTTATATATTTATAAACTGTGTGGTCGTAAATGTTTTTGGTGTGATCCAAATGTGTTGAATTCTAGATGCCCTGACTAATATGTAAGGTTGATATCATTATTATACTAAAAAAATTTTGACTCCATAATCCCAATGGATAATTTCTAGTTGTGTTTCAACCACTTACATTCCTTCATTTTGTTTCAAAGAGTTAGCCATCTTACCCATAATCAAAATCTTGAATCTTGTGAGAGAGCCCTCTCAGGTTGAGGAGGCTAAGCCTCAGCCTAAAGTAGGTTTGAAACAATTACTTGAGATCTACCTGATCAGTAGCCTATCAGGGTTTGATTTTGAGATAACATGATTCTTTTGTAAAATGAAATGCAAATAAGTATTCTCTCAGGTTCAATGCTGTCTTTCCTTATGTTTTTTCCATAATCTTATTTGCATCTCTAAAATCTAAATGTATAACATGGAATGATATTTCAGAACTTTCTTAAATGAACTCTATCTTGAATGTTTTGCATTCTGAATGTTTTCTCCTAAACTATCTTAGATAGGGAATCCTTAACTACTCCTTAGCTTCCTTGGTTTCTCCTCTGGTCTATAGAAAAGGATTCTTAATTTCACTTTGCTCATGATCATCCACTATTCTTCATTTTGATCCTTGTCCAAGTATTCTTAAGTGCCCTTTCACCTTGGTTGGAATTACTTCACCCATTAGGCCTAAGGATTTGCATGTTGCTTTGCTAGCCTGCCCTGTGAACATTCCCTTTAATGATCTGGTCTAGTTATGCTATTCATTCGTTGAATCCATAGACCAATGGCTTGAATACCTATCTCTCTCCATTTTCTCAAAGAATTCCACCACCCAACCTTAAAATCAAAACCAAAACCCCATGAACACTAAGAACTAGCCTAAAATCCCATAAAAAGAAAGCTAAATTATAAAGAGAGAGCCCTCTTTGGAATTAGGTTGGCTAGAGCCTAAGCCTAAAAGATTGGATTGTGGTTACCTCAATTGCTTCCTTCTTCTGATGACTTCTAAGGAAAATACTGAGTGATAATAGAAACAACCCAAAATACTTTTTCCATATTAAAGTTTTATAACACTAGGTACTAAGACAGTCTTCTATTTTCTGCTGCAAGTCTAATAGAGTCTTCCCAAAAACTGATCAGAAAATTAGGTATATGCACTGGACAGACTAAATAATTTGGAATGAATAATCACTTAACATAAATGATATATTAGGTTGCATAAATATATAACTTAGAAGCATGAACGGAAGAAGAAATCTCAACAAGATTGACATATTCTTAAGTGAGTTGAATGAGGCCAGGAATAACTTTGACTAGAGGGTGTTGAAAATGGCATAATTTTGTTCTAGTTAGATAGATTTAGAACTCAAAATCAGCAGTTTTCTTTCTTGCATAACTTGGGAAGATTTTTGAATCTCAAATCTCAACCTTATTGAATAGTATGATTTATGCCTTACAATGTTGAGATATGTTGCGATGCTACTTTCTAGTAACATAAACACTTTGGATGAAAATTTAGTTGTGAATTTTACTTCCAAAAGATATAAGTGAAAATATAGATTAATTGTCCCTTGTGTAGAATTTCATTGAAATTATGCTACTGCTTGAATGAATAAATCTAAAACTAATTGTTGCATGAAGACAAAAAATATCTCTACCAATTTGTGGTAGAATATAATAGAAATAAAACACAGCCACACTATAGCAAAAAAGAAAAATTTTCTAGAGAACCCAACTCGGAAAACGCTATGCTAGCTGTAGAAATTTAAAATTCTATCCATATTAGACTTTGAGACACCTTCAAGACCTGGTTCATCGATGCTTATTTATTTCCATATTCATGTTCATAAACATTAGGGTTATCGTCCATCAAACGAAAGTAGTTAGAAAGTGTCCCTTTGATTTTAGAAAGCAGATTGGGATCAATCTCATCCAAGAATCCCCTAGAAGGCTCATCATTAGCAAGAAGAAAAGTATTTTATTTAATTTTATTTCATCACATGCATCCATCATAATCATTGATTTGTCTTCATTTCTTTCACAGTCATTTTCAATGTTAGATGCAAAAGGTAATTTAGTATGATATAATCCTTAGGTAACCAACCTCATACATACTGTTGGTTAATTTATGTTGTTTGATGTTTATTGAGTTTGAGTTTGAGTTTTATCATGAAAATACTAGAAGCATACTAGCATGGGTGAGTTGATTATCTTGATAACAATGTTATGGTTTGACCTATTCCTTCAAAGGAACTTATAGTTGATGGTCAAAATTTCACATTCCTTTCATTTTTTTATCTTAACATATAACAAATATCTTTATGTTATAGCCCCTAGCTAGATATATAGAGTAATTGCCACTCAGTAGTTGGATGCCATCATTTTGGAGCTTGAGCTTACTCAACTTACCTTTGTTTGAGTTGAAAATGTCATTAGATCTCATTATATCGTCTATTGCAGAGCATGATTCCAATTTACCTTTGTTTCAATTAAAAGTGTAATTAGATCTTGCTATATCATCTTTTGTAGAGAATTAACCTAATTTCTCATAGTCCATTTTCTTGAGGTATAACACAGCTACTTTAATTCATTAAACTTACTTTTCATATTCTATTTGCTCATTGTGATTCTGCAAGCCACATCTACATTGGAAACGGGGAATATTTAATGAAGTGTGGAAGGAGAGGGAAGATTCATTTATGTCCTTTCAAATTTTCTAAGGTATGTAATTAAATTTTAAAAAAAATCTCCATAGAACGTTGTGCTTTAACTTTTTCTTTTGATAATGGATTATTTATGTGATCTTCCCTCTCTTACACACAACCAAAGTCCAAACATACATGGTTTTTTGGGATATGTGGACAATGGACACTTTCACACTAGTAATTTATCTAGAAATTTACACTGTAGAAGATCAAGCATTTACAATTGAAAATTTCCTTTCCACTAAATTAGAGTTGAAGAGTCAGACTCATTTTTTTGAGGCATATACCTCACTTTTAAATCAATTTATTGCTAACTCTGTATAGAACTTACATGGGAGGGAAAAGATTGATCACTACCATTGCTTAGTCTTTCTGCAGACCAAGTAAAGATTCCAAATGTGTATAAATTAGTGGCTCCTTGGAGAATCCCAAGAATGGTGCTATTGTAGCAACAAGAAATACGTTTATTTTGAGTTCTTCATTAGTGCATTGATAGTATAGTGTTTATTCGATACAATACCTCAACTGTGTATGATGAAATTATAGTTAAGCATGTCATAATATTTTGACTTACCCTCTTTCAGAGGGAAACTAGAGTGCGTGTCAAGCTTGCACGTCATAATTGTATCATGCAAAGTTTACCTCAGACAAGTTTTGTGGATATAAGCAACAAGATACCTGTTGGAATTCTAGAGGCAACAATACTACAAAGTGGGAAAGAGGTTTCACAGTTAACTTGGATTTCACATTATGGTTGGAGTCGATTTGTTGGCAAGATGTTGGATACCCCAACTTCCTTTTTATGACTGAGTGTAATATTGAATCTTTCGACATATTCCTCACTCAATTGTCATTAAGTGATGGGTTTTCTCAGAAGTTATTCACACCTATGAACTTTACTAGAGTTGTTCTTGAGTCTTTGGAGGCAGTTATCTTTTCAAAGCACACACATACAAGAAGAGGAGAAATAATATGCCTGGCTAAATGGAAGTTATCTACCTGTGAATAGGGTGTTCCCATTCATAAACCTGACAAATCGTTGTACTTATTTCTAGTGAACAAATTTGGGACTTGCCATGAATCATGAGACAATTCCAACCCAATAACTATGAATTTCTTATTTAAATCTATACCCAATAGATTAGAATTTACAAAAGGAGAACTCCATTCTTGTTTTGAAAGAACCTGCAATTGACTTGTATCATGCTATTTAATATTTTCTGTATTTATTCACATCCTTGGTCTGTAACATAAAGATGCAACATGATACCTTGAATTTTCTATACTAACACCTAAAAAATAATAAAGTATGCCCAAATATATCATTTTAAGTGATCTATGTAGCTCACCTTTTGGTTTTTCAATTATTGAAGTTATTACGTATATTGATGAGATCTTCTACAACCGATACCACAGTGACAATATATGTCATAGTTTTATCTGTGTTTCTTTGAAGGGGTTTCTCCTTCAGTAGAGTAGCAATACACTGTCATTTCCATTTAGGGGAGAAGTGTACTAGTAGCAACCTTGGCCTGTGTGCAGATGGGTTTAATGCACGTTAGACTCTATCTGTTGTTTTGAAGGTGTTTTTCCTTCAGCAATACTTCATCTCAGTAGATCCTTTTGGTCTGCCCCTTTAGTAGATGCATGAAACCTTGGGATACACGTTGTAGGTTATAGTTTTGCTATGAAGTTGTAGCAACGATGAAAGAAGTGCATCAAGTTCAGGCATCTTATGGTTGTTGTATGAAATTATGTTTGTTTAGTGTTTTCCAAACTTAGATACAACCATATTTAGTATGCTTTTATAGTTTCACTTAGATTCTCACTTTTCTTAATTTAGGTGCTTTTCTTAGATGCACAGATTTATCTTTAAGAAAAGTGCATAGTAGACAAGGGTTCTATATTTTGAGTAGGGGACACACTTCTATGTAGGAGGTACTCTAGTCTAGGAAGCTTTTGCCATGCTTGTTAGGTTCTTTATTTGAGAATCCCAAGAGGCGCTATTGTAGCAATAAGAAATTTGTTTATTTTGAGTTCTTCATTTGTGCATTGATAGTATATTGTTTATTCCATGGAATATCTCAATAGTGTATGATCAAATTATAGTTAATATTGTCATAATAGTTTTACTTACCCTCTTTTAGAGGGAAACTAGAGCATGTGTCAAGCTTTCACGTCACAATTGTATCATGCAGAGTTTACCTGGCATGCGTTTTTTGGATCTAAGCTGCCAAATACTTGTTGGAATTCAAGAGGGAACAATACTACAAAGCGGGAAAGATGTTTCGTAGTTAACCATCCTTTCACATTATGGTTAGAGTCAGTTTGTTGGCAAGATGGTGGATACCCCAACTTCCTTTTTATGGCTGAGTGCAAGATCGAATCCTTCCACATATTCCTCGCTTAATTGTCATTAAGCGAAGTGTTTTCTTAGAAGTTCTTCGAATCTATAAGATTTACCAAAGTTATGATTGAGTCTTTGGATGTGGTTATCTTTTAAAAGCACACACGTACATGAATATGAGAAATAATATGCCCGACTAATTTCAAGTTATCTTCCTACGAATAGGGTGTTCCCTTCCATAAACCTGGCGAATCGCTCTAATTATTTCTAGTGAACAAATTTAGGACTTTTCATGAATTGTGAGACAATTTCAACCCCATAACTCTTAGTTTCTTATTTAAAGTTATACCCACTAGATTAGGACCCGCACAAGGAGAACTAAATTCCTGTTTCAAAATAACCTGCAATCGACTTATAACATGCTATTTAATATTTTATGTATTTGTTCACATTGTTAACCTATGACATAAAGACGCAACATGCTACCTTGTATTTTCCATACTAACACTCTTAAACAATAATAAAGTGTGCCCAAATCTGTCATTTCAAATGATCTATGTATCTCACCTTTTGGTTTTTCAATTATCAAAGTTGTTACCTATATTGATGACATCATCAACAATTGAGGCCATAATGACAATATCTGTTAGAATTTTATCTATGTTGCACTAAAGGTGGTTTTTCTTCAACAACACTACAATAGATTGTAGTTTCCATTCATTGGAGATGTGTACCCAGTAGCAGCCTTGGTCTGTGTGCAAATGGGTTGAATTCACAATACACTCTATCTATTGTTTTGAAGGTGTTTCTCCTTCAATAATACTTCATCTCAGTAGATCCTTTCAATCTACACCTTTAGTAGATGCATACAACCTTGCGATACATGTTATAGATTCCACTTTTGTTGTGAGGGTATAGCAACGATGAAAGAATCACATCGATTTTAGGCATCTTATTGTTGTTGTATGAAAGCATGCTTGTTTAGTGTTTCCAAAACTTATATAAATCCATATTTATTATACTTTTATAGTTTGACGTAGATGCTTAATTTTCTTAATTTAGGTGTTTTTCTTAGTACTATTTTATGCACAGATTTATCTCTAAGAAAAGTGCACAATAGAGAAGTGTTCTATATTTTTAGCAAGGGACACTCTTGTAGGTAGGAGGTGCTCTATTCTAGGGACCTTTTGTCATGCATGTTAAATGATTTATCCTAGATAGAGTTCCAATTCCTTTCCTCCTTGACAAAGTCCTCGCCTGACACGACACTGGTGGATAGAGTTCTAAGACCATAAATTTTCCAAAAACCCACCTGAGCCTTGCTATCAAGCCTAAAATCCTTTACATTCCAATCATCTCTTGGCTTTGATTTCATAGAGAGAGCCCTCTCTGGTTTGGTAAGTCTAGCTACCAAACTAAAAGCTTAGTCATCAGCCTGGGACATTATGGAGGATAATAGATGGCATGACAATTAGGGAATGCCAAGGTGTTCTAATGAATGTAAGGTTCCCAAGTCATGGAAAAATGCAATGCTATTTGTGAGGTCATGACTGCCAAGGCATGTTAGGGAATGCTAGGTCATGCTAAGATGTTCCATATAGTATGAAGACATGTCAAACAAGTTAAGATGTGCCAAGTGCAAATGCATGGCAAGATGTACAAGGGTTCCAAGTCCCTCCCTCCTCTTCTTCCATATCTATCCACTTATGACATTTACTTTGCAATATTTGGTGCATTTGATAGTTATAGGTCATTTATAGGTTACAAATGTCTTCAGAGTTTCACTTCTAATTGAGTATTCAAATGAACATATTGATTCTCTTATACATAACTATTTTTCCCTCCACCCAATTTTCATAACTTCAATAACCATTAGGTAGGGACCTATGACTTTGATGTTGCTTTACTTGTTTAGTAAAATATTGTTGAGATTTTAATTTATTGAAAGTTGTAGAATTTACAATTTATGAAGTTTCAAGGTCTATTTTTTAATAATATAATCCTTTAAAGGGTGCTAGCTCAATGGAAGAGCACCTGCTTTACAAGCAGGAGGTTGGTGATTCGATTCCATCACGCCCTGACATCCATATGGAATCGCAATCATAAACTTTTGGTGATAGAGGCTCTTTTGACCATCACCAATGAGCTTTGACATTTTTCGACCCTCACCAAAAATATGAATGGTTACAGTCAACAAACGCCACCATATATACGTATCAATAGTGACGACCCTCAAAGGTTTGTAGCCATAAATCATTGTTGTTGATATGAAATGGTGACAGTCATTGTCTGTCATTATAGTCATTATTCGTGACGAACCTTGAATGTCACCACAACACCTATACTTCTAGCATTGTGGCTTTTGGTAACGGTCAATGAACGTCACCATATATATGCACCAATAACGACAGCCATTAAAGGTCCATCACAATAAATCATTTTTGTTCATATGAAATGGTGACGGTCACCATCCGTCGTTATAATCAATATTTGTGACAGACCTTGAATGTCACCATAACACCTATAATTTTGGCGGCACCACCTTTGGTGACGTTCAGTTTTGGGAAACCAAGGCTATGGTCTGTCACCATTGCTGATATGAAATGGTGACGGTCACTATCCATCATTATAAATAATTATTGGTGATGAACTTTGAATGTCACTAAAAATCCTATACTTTTGGTGATGCCACCTTTGGTGGCATTCAGTTTTTGGTGATGGAGGCTTTGGTCCATCACCATTTCTCATATGAAATGGTGACAGTCATTATCCATCATTATAAATCATTATTGTTGAGAGACTTTGTATGTCACTACAACACCTATACTTTTGGTGATGCCACCTTTGGTGACGTTCAGTTTTTGGTGACGAATGCTTTTTTGACCGTCACCAATGAGCTTATGGTGACATTTTTCACCCCTCACCAATGCCCTTTTTTCCTGTAGTGTTTGTAGGGTGGAAGCTCACAACCATAAACATTGATCTTTGTGTAGTTTTGGTAACAATACCAATCCCTTATTATAGCTTGATCAATAAATTGTAATTATTTAACAAACTCCTCACTGATCCTTGGTACTGGAGTGTTGCTCATAAGACTGATAGCTCAATGAATAAACCATTCTATAAACTGCTTATATGTGAACTATTCTTTCTCCTTCATCCCCATTGAAGTCCAGAACATCATTGATTGTTGATTCCTTCCTCGTCTAGCTTCTGTAAAGAAAATCAGAATTTGTCTCCCTAAAAATATATAAAAAGATAAACAAGTACCGAAGCATAATTGAATACTTCCTCGGTATTAAACTTGACAAATTGTTCATGAATGGGTTCATCTATGAAATGACTGAAATCATAATAACAGTGGGCTTGGATTCAACAAAAAAACATGGATAAGAAACCAAGGATGGCATCATTGAAAAACTGATCAAAGTTATAACCAATCAAATAGGACAAGATAGTGGTAATCTGCTTGGTTCTATCAGGAAACATGGATGTATCATAAGGAGGGTTTCTTTTTGGCAGAGGACTATCAATTGCTAGAAACAGTTCCAGGGTCTGGGATCTTTTGGTAAAGTCTAGTTTTTGATAAGCTTCTATCAGGTTTTCATGGGAAAAATGATGGGTTGGTGTAGTGGCAAGGGTCTGTAGCAATTTTTCAATGGAACCAGAATTAATGGGACAGAGGATTTCTCTTGTGAGTGAGATAATTCTCTTTGGCTAGGATCATAGGACTCATGGCATTTTCTTACAAATTCTGGTGCTCTTTGTATTTTTGGGAAAATGTAATGAGGTAATTGAGATTCCCAGAGCCATATTTCATTTTTTTGGTCAATCATCTAATCTTCCATCCAACAATAGATTTCAGATAAATCAAATTAAGAAAAAATCTCAATGATTTTACAATATTTGTCGACCCTTGGGAGGCATTTTGTCAAACAAAATTATAGGCCGTAAATGACGGAAATTGGTTTGAAAGAAAGTGATTAAAGTAAATAGATATCTGACAGGGAGGTAGGTGGACTTGGATGTCAGATTCATGAACAGGATGAATGATTTCTTTAATGTCAGACAATGGTTGAGCTTTTGAGCGAGAAAGCTTCAAAGAATAATCTGATTGTAGAAATCCACTGTGTAACCATTCTCATGAATAATACAGTGCTTATAAATGACAAAATTGGAGCAAGAGTGGTATTGAACATTTGAATTTACATTAATCATCGAACAGATTAATTAATAGATGTTTGAGTCATAAATTCGTAGGAGCCGAAATGAACGGGCAACAGATAGGTGGTAGTTGATTTGACGACAGAGGTGAGATGGAGTGTGATGTGGATCGTGACGTGGAGTAATGGTAAATGGCTATTTTTGTACCTCATTCAGGGGTAAAGTGAGGTGGTAAGTAGTTTCGGGATTTTAAGTCCCAAAACACTAAAAATCCTATAAGGTTGTTTAAGTGGGTAGTATAGAAAACTACCTATTTCAGACCACCCCTGTCGATAAAGTTTGGACGGCAAATGAGGGATGAAAAGGGTCATGGGCCATCAGATGATGGAAGGGTGTGCAAGATGAGAGGTGAGGTGGTGGGTGTTTAACACATGAGCGGAAATGGGGGTGGGGTCACGATTTGGAAGTCAGAGGTGACAGCTGTGGGTCTTAGTAATTAAATGGATGGATGACAATATCTATGTAATCACATTGGATTATAAAAATTTTGGTTATTTAAAACCCATCATCAAATGAATTTTTTTCCAATGTTACAACATAGGAATTAATCACTCAATATTTCAAGTTGATTTCACGTGTCTACCTACCTTTTTGACTCCTAACATTTTCACTTATTTTTCAGAGTGCATTTAAGCTAGCAAACCAATATTTCTTTTCATGAATAATCTACCTCTATACCTTATTCTCTCCATGGGCTCACATTAAACTGTTGAGCCAATTTTATTTTCTACCTATGACAATCAATTTAAAACAAATCCAATTATGATTAAATTGTATAATTGGATTAAATAAACTAGTGTGGCATCTAAACAAACTACACAAAACTATTATTTTCAGAAGTGAATTAGAGTAAAAGTAGTGGCATTTATATTTGCAACACTTTCAGAGTTTATTGCTTTTTTCTTTTCTCTCTAACCTAACATTTTATTTTTTCCTTCATCTTTTAGGGCATCTATTCTAACATTTTCTTTGATATGGACATATTGATGAAAATATTTCCTAACATTTTTATTGAGTATTCTTTTTGTCCATATCCTAACTTAACATTTTTTTTGAAAAATATTTTCATTTTTTGGACTAATTTATTTTAACTTACCAAAACCAAAAATGCTACAACAAAATGGAATGGTAGAATTGTGTTTTAAAGATTGAGCTAGAAATCAGTATTTGAAAGGTATAACTTGAGAATAGAAAGCTATCCGATATGGATCTAGAGACACAACAGACCCTAGATAGAAAAATGATAGTATTGACAAGTTTTCCCTACAAATAAGCTCTAACTGTTAGACCACTGCCCAAATTTCCGTTATCTGTAATGGAAATAGTGACTCTAGCTTTATTTGTATGAATAATGACCTTGGGCATTGTCCTGTTCATTTCCTATGAATGATTTTGATTTTCAAACACCAACTAGTTTTTTGTTAAAATAATTAAAGCTTTCATGACAAACATATAGTTTTCAAAGATCTTTTCTAAATCTATTTTCTTGAGAAAATTTGTCTTTCTACTTTAGGTACTGTAGATTGCTACCATGTGACATATGTTATGATATAATTAGCTTGATAAGTAGACAAAAGTGTTGTACAATGTATTCCTTTTTAAATCTAAAGAAACATAATTTCCAAATACAATGTTTATTAATTATGAACATCTTTTCTACATCTTAGGTAAGTTATCATTATATTTCGGTAGGGGATTTTGTGCACGCTGATATTGTGTTGTCTCTTTGGTTTCTGTGAGGTAACAATGATTAATAAGGAATATGTTCTTGAGGAGCAGGCACACATCTTATTCTACTATCGACATGGATCTCCATGGTTTTCAGGCATGGCAACAAAAACATAGATGTTAGTGGGATCTCCTAAATCTGTGTTGGATGAATTTAATATTAGTGATGATTTTGATTCCTTATGAGATAAACAACGTCACAAGTCAAATTCAAGCAAATAGAAGTAGCTAAAGAATGAAGATGAAGCTATTCCTTTCCATCCAAGTAATTTTTTTGTATTTGTTGGTTGTTGTTGTGTTTTGAGTGCGGACTTGTAAAATTCCAAGTTGCATGTTGGTTTATGCAAAGGGGGAATATATATATATATATATTTATATATATAATATATATATATATGTAGATATGTATGTATGTATGTATGTATAATTTATCATATGGCATTCATGGTTTCTGGAGATCCATGTTACATTTGCATAAAAGTTTATATATCATTTATATATCTAAGCACCCAAGAGAAACAACATTGATATTTTTCTTTCACTCACCCTATAACGTATTGCATCTATCTTCATCAATGCTCTTCTTCCATATGCTATCCACTTATGACATTTCCTTTGCAATATTTGGTGCATTTGCTAGTTATAGGTCATTTATAAGTTATAAATGTCTTTAGAGTTTTGCTTCTAATTGAGTATTAAACTTAACATATTGATTCTCTTATATGTAAATATTTTTCCCTCCACCCACATTTCATAACTTCCATAACCATTTGGTAGGGACTTGCAGCTTCGATGCTACATTTCTTATTTAGTAAAATATTTCTGAGACTTTAATTTATTGAAAGTTGTACAATTTACAATTTATGAAGTTTCAAGGTCTAATTTTAAAAGTCTAATTCTTTAAAGGGTGCTAGCTCAATGGAAGAGCATCTGCTTTACAAGTAGGAGGTTGGTATTTCAATTCCATTGTGCTCTGATATCCATATGGAATGACGATGATTAGTTTTTCATGATAGAGGCTCTTTTGTCCATCAGCAATGAGTTTATGGTGACATTTTTTGACCCTCACCAAAATATGAAATGGTGACGGTTAACGAAAGCCACCATATATACACATCAATAGTGATGACCATGAAATGTTCGTAACCATAAATCATTGTTTTTGATATGAAATGGTGATGGTCATTGTCCATGATTATAGTCATTATTCGTCACAAACCTTGAATGTCATGACAACACTTATACATTTGGAAATGCAGCTTTTGGTGATGATCAAAAAACGTCACCATATATATGCACCAATAGTGACTACCATGAAAGATCCATCACAATAAATCATTGTAGTTCATACGACATGGTGACAATCACTATTCGTCATTATAAATAATATTCATGATGGACCTTGAATGTCACCATAACACCTATACTTTTGGCGATGCCACCTTTGGTGACCTAAGCTATGGTCCGTCACCATTGCTCATATGAAATGGTGATGGTATGTATCTGTCATTATAAATCATTATTGGTGATGGAATTTGAATGCCACTAGAACACCTATACATTTGGCGATGCCACATTTGGTGACGTTCAGTTTTTGGTGATGAATGATCTTTTGATCATCACCAATGAGCTTATGGTGACATTTTTCACCCCTCACCAATGTCCTTTTTTCTTGTAGTGAACACCTATCGGAAAAGGGTTTCTATAAATATTTTAAGCACAATGGTCAAAGAAGAATGTAAAAATCCACCCTACATCGCATAGTATTAAACTACGTATGATATTTGATGTTACATATGGCTTAGGGAAATCCAAGGAAGAGTAGTCTCCAAATTTTTGAGGAGGTAAGATGCAAGAAATCAAAGAATATCTCAATTCCAAATTAAGGATGATCTTGTGTCTTTTAGAAAACATATGACATCATCCCACTGGGAAAATTTTTTAGAATAATTCACCATGACAATGCTTTAGTGAAATAAAACAAATATGTCAAGGCATCGAACACTAGTGATGACAAATTACCTATAATGTACTATAAAATCTTTATGCTGAGACCCATATGTGGAAAAATAAATAAATTTCCACATTCACCACATATACGTGTATAAGACAAATTAAGGTTATTTAAAATAACAATAAATTTAAATGAGGAAACCCATGGACTATCTTAGAGGAAAATAAGGAAAACCAAATATAACCCCTTCGAAAATTACCTGAATAAAACCCTCATGTGATGAATAATGGCGCAAAAAATCATAATTGGAATTGGAGCATCTACTCTAGATGGAAATTTAGTAAGGTAAACCCTGATTCGGTGGGAAACAGGGTTGAAGTTCCTTGAATCCCTTAGACTTGCACATGAACTTAGCTAGTCACGAAACCCTTAAAACCCTAAATAATTCAAGAAGAGACTCATTATTTTTTCAATCCTGGGAAATTTAAAGAGTGATTCTTACATGTAAAATATCTCCATGTTCATATCAGATGGCTAAGTAGATAAGCCACTATAAGAGAAGAACCACAATGTATAACAAAATCAATTATCAAATAAGGGGAATGGATACAAGATTTCAAGGTAGCAGTAATGTAGGGAATCAAATAGTACAGAAAAATGTAAATTGAAAAGCAAGAAAAAAATTCCTCATGGAACTTGTAGAGCCCCTAGCCACCAAACTCAAACAATACATGTGATGAGGGAGTTTAGGCAAAGGTGGGGGAGGGGGTGTAGTAACCCTAATCGCTTGTCAGAAAAATTACATGAACATATATTTTCAAGTGTATGGATATCCTAGCAATTTAAAACCTAAACTAGCCACTCTTAGTTGCAAGGCAAGGCGTCATTATTGTGGGAGGAGATCAAAAGTGTTCATAATATAGACGAAAAAAGTATGGGTTAGGAAGAGTTTCAAATTTTTTTTGAAGGAAAAATATTTTATAGAGAGATACTACAATGATAAGGCAAAGAAATTTCATGCATTAAATATCAGTCAAATGAGCATGGATGAACTTATGGAAAAATCTACCCACCTTGTACGATAAGTGTCTTACATTCTAGAGGAAAAAGCTAAAGCACAATGATTTGTCAATTGTCTTCCCCTTTCATTAAAGAAAAAATTGAGTATGATAACCCAAAAATCATGAATGAAACCATTAGGAGGGTCAGAGGTTGTTATCAACAATCCAAGTAGACAAGTCAAAATTCAAAATCTTGGCCAAACAAGAAAAAACAATTATGCAGTGAAGCAAAGGGGCTAAGTTTTTCTCTTATAAAAGTTGTGGTAAGACACACCACAACATAAGTTTTCTTAAGACAAATAATTAGGAGCAAAAGATTCAATCTAAGACAATTTCCATTCCAACAAATATAAATAATAAGACTTAATGGAAAAGAAATAGAACCATTGAAATGTTTCCGTTGAGGAGAACCTCACTTACATCAAAATTTTCCATGAAATATTAAATAATTTCAAGCCCTGTAAAATATACAAAAATCCTCCACGGTGAATGATGTGGCTAGAAACATACCTAGAATCAATGTAGTCTTAGTAGAGCATCAAACCGGGCATATGTCTACCATGATTGAAATAGAATGTAATCTCCTAAACCAAACAATGTCCATTTTAATATACCTAGCATCTAGTCTAATTTATATCAATCTTCAAATAGTGGAAAAATGTAAGATGAACATAGAAAAATATAAAAATTATTTGTTGGTCCAACTAGCAATGGGACTAAAAGGAAACCTACCAATCAAGTTAAAGATGTGAAATAATAATGAATCTCGATGCTCTATCTTTAGGATCATATGATGTATTGGTGAGAGTGGACTATTTAGAGAAACACACATCAATTATTAATTTCTTAGACAAAATTATCACTTGTGCCTCAGATGGGGGAGAGATACACATCATTAAGGGTATACGCAGAGCAATTTCTACTAGACAAACACGAGCCTTGCAACTTAAAGGAAATGCTAGAAAAGTTTGTTAATTATTTGTTGTAAAGGTAGGAGACTTTTCAAAAGAATCTAAGGCTAGAACTTTAGATGATTTGAAATGAGTATGAGATTTCAAGGATGTGTTTCCAAATGAAATTCACTAGTTACCACCAATCAGAGATATTGAATTCACTATTCAACTGATACTTGGGGCCACAACTTTGTTTAAGGCTCTGTGTAGAATGAGGGTACTAGATTTAATGGAACTAAATATGCAATTTCAATAATTATTGGATAAGGGATATATTCGATCAAGTGTTTCACTATGTGGGGTGTCATTACTATTTGTGAATAAAATAAATGCTATGTTTAGATAGTGTATCAATTATAGGAAACTAACCAAGACGACAATAAAAAATAAATATATATTCCCTAGAATTAATGACATGTTTGATAAGGTGTAAGGATAAAATGTATTTTTCAAATTATATTTAAGGTCTCGTTATGAGTTTAATCTGCTTTCATTCAGTCTCACAAACACTCCAACTACATTCATGTATGTAATGAACAATGTTTTCAGCTAATATTGAACAAATTTGTGCTAATTTTTATTGATGACATTTGGATTTATTCTAAGACACTAGAAGAACATGAGCAGCACCTAAGATTAGTGTTCAAAATTCTCAAATGAAATTAGATTTATTCCAAATTCAGTAAGTGTGAGTTCCACCGCGATCATATTCAATAGTTCTGACATGTAATTTCGAAAGAATGAATTGCAGTAGATCCTAATGTTGAGAATTATAGGGCATCAAGTAGTTAGTATTTATTAAAAAAATTCTCTTTAACTTCACAAGTTCTTCTGATGCTTATCACATTATTCCTTTATCATTATTATTTTTTGTTTATTATCAAGATGAATTCCAAGCAAGAAGATCAACATGAAAACAATAAAGGCAATAGAGATAGGCTCCACGGCAAGGAAAATATGATGAAGGGAAAACCTAGAGACTGTCTCCTTCTTATAGAAACTTTTTCAATGAAGACATCGAAGACCTAGACATAAAATCACTCACCAAGAAATCAAGCCAATGATAAAAACATGACACAAAGTTTGTTGCTCTTCCTTCCACTAATTTTGTTTTGTAGAAGCCATAAGTTTGGCATTTTTATTTCCACTAATTCAATTCTATAGAACCCATGGCCTTTCCACATAATTTCAGTGACCAAGAGAGAAAATATTTGACCATAGACCAAAACATAAGCCCTTCTCCTTCTCCCTCCTTTTGTTCCACTCAACATTCCTTTTCCTTCCTCAGATACACTTAAGAAATTGGAATTCTCTGTGTATCCAAATGATGTCAAGTTATCCTCCTTTATAATTTTCCAAAAGGGTTAACAAGACTCTTCTAAGCTAACATTAGGGGCTAATCGACCTAATCGATTGGTAGTTTCTAGACTTTTTTTTAGATAAAAATATTTTTTTCTTTTTCTTGCTAAATGAGCCCTCCAAGGGAATTTTCATCATGACATTGACTTTGAATCAAAACCCTAGAGAATTGAAAGGGTGATCTAATCTAGGAAAATTGATCATTGATTAAGAAACCCTTTTACAAATAAATAATTTTCTTTTTGCAAAAGAAAATTTTATTTTCTTCTTTCTTTTGATAAGTAGAATGATTACATCAATTCATCATACAAAATATAATTATGAAGTGCGACATTAGTTACATGTTTTAATACTCCCTCTTACCTAGGGAGGTATTCATAATTTACCACAAGTATAAGGACACTACTTCTATTGAAAAGTTTTCACAAGAAGGGTTAGATTGGTAAGCGATATTTTAAGCTATATTTTTCATCTTACATTAGTGAATCTCATGATATCAACCAACATTGTCATAGAGCATGGCCTTCACTAAAAAATCTCACTCCCCATATGATAAGAGAAAAATGTTGGGGAGACCAATGATTTATAAACACCTTCACCATTGTCTCTTAAGGCACATACAACATATGGATGTTCACAAGGTATGTCCTTCTAGGACCATTCCTATCTTGGATTGCACATCCTCAAGGAATTTCCTCTTCAACTACTCTTACATATCGAATTCCCTACCACATCGTAAAAGGATATAAAAATTTAAATGATTACCCAATCCTCCATTATTTCTTCATAACATGAATAAAATAATGACGTGTCTATCTCTCTATCTCAACTAGGGAGAATCTAATCATTCCTATACAAGGAATATTCTAAGGCTCCATCTTAACTAGGGAATTGTTTCTAATATTAGCTATCAAATCTTTGGTGGAGATCATGGTACTATCACCAGCTAGTAGGGCTTCTCTTTCTACATTATTGTTTCATGAATTGACTACAATGTTTTCATCATGGATCCTTCTTCTTTCAAAATTCTTCATAGGCAATCGACCATCTTCAAAATCACTTCCTTTCAATGAAACATTGTATTCAACAAATAGTCATATATTTCTTGATCGGAAAGTGACCTTTTAGTTCACATCTTGTTATCCTTCATACAACTAGCTCTTCCAACTCGTGTTTCTTTCAACATCTTTCTTCCAATCTCATGAGTACTACTTGTAGGTGACTTTCGACGACCTTCTTTTGGTAGCCTTGTAAAAACCCAACCAGATGCTTTCAAAAATCAAAATGAAAATAAAATCAAAGTTACCTTTTCTATTATGGCCTTTCGTCATAACATCATATTCCTACAACATTAACATCCTTTTTCATATGTATGAATCTATCTCCAAGACACACATTATCAAGCTTCTCCTGTTTCTAGAATACATGTGATGGTATTCCTACCTTATCCTTAGAGATGTCACAACTAACCCTTATAATTATCAAAAGTTGATCACTTATCTCTAGATACATATTTCATAAACTCTTCCTTCACCTTCTTCATATAGTTCTGTCATCATAGGAACAATAGTTGTCCACCACCTCATATTTCTGATGAGGTCATACCATATTGATTTGATCTTCTAAACATGTAGAAGAGCTCAAGGCACATTGCCTTCATACATTCATCTACCAAACTTCTAGAGGAGTTTTATTTTCTTTCATCATTCTCATCAGTTAGAGCATTATAGCCATTTCATCTGCACCTATGTGATGACATGACTTTATCCATCAATTATCAAAATGCATGCATACCTCTTCCTTCATGTGGTTATTTAGACTTCCCTCCAATAGCTTCCTTTCCTTACTTGAATATGAAAAAATTTCAACCAAATTTACTTTCTTCACATATTTGTCATCATACCATTCCATTCAATCCCACACAAGATGGAATGTGTACTATCTATGAGGCACTTGCTTCTTCTAAGTAGAGGTGAACCTTCTCACAAGCATTGTATTGGAGGATCTTGATGATATTTATTCTGCAAATTCTCCTTTCCAATAATGATGATGTATGTTGATCTCTTTATATTTTATCTTGATAGATGACTTCCATCAATGCATCAGGCTAATATACAATGAATTATTTTGTATGTTGCTATCTATGATGCCAATTTTTTCAATATTCTCAATCAAGTATCTATACTCGTATAATTTTTTATATTAGAGTGCCAAAGGATCCAACCTAATTACCAAGTTTACCATTTACAAGGTTATCGTAATTTTCTTCCTTTATTGTGCTTCGAAAATAGAGTTCCCAAAATATTTGGATTTCTAGAACAAGCTAAGAGAGTAGGCCTGCAGATATTCAAGAATTCATGCTTAGGATTTATGTTCTTTACTTCTAGGAGCTCGGTACTAGTTATTTGACTTCCATTGATTGACTTGAAACTCCTAATGATCTCTTTTTTCCCCCTATATAAGAAAGATTTTTTTTGATACCATGTTGAGAATTCCAGGGAATCAAGTATTTAAGGTTTATTAACATATTTATCTTTAACTTGACAAGTTCTTATGATGACTATTACATTAGTACTTCATCATTATTAAGTTCTATTTATTGTCAAGATAAATGCCAAGCAAGAAGATCACCATGCAAACAATAAAGACACTAGAGATAAGCTTCAAGCAAGGGAAAAAGCAATGAAGGGAAAACCAAAAGAGCTTATTCTTCTTATAGAATCATTTTCAAACAAGACTTCCATGGCTTACACACAAAATCACTCACCAAGAGATCCATCCAACCACCTAAACATGAGACAAAATTTGCTAATCTTCCTTCCACTAATTTGGTTCTATAGAATCCCTACATTTTCTTCCCTTCCTCTCATTAATTCAGTTTTGTAGAATCCATAGCCTTTCCACAAAATTTTGGTTGCCAGTAGAGAAAATACTTGACCATAGACAAAAAAAATACCCTTCTCCTTCACTCTCCTTCTGGTCCATCTCAGATTCTGTTTTTTGCCTTAGATACACTAAATAAAGTTGAATTCTCTGTCTATCCAAAAAAGGTTTACTTCTCCTCCTTATATAGCTTTCTAAGGGTGCAAAAGCCTCTTATAGGATGACATTAGGGCTTGAATAACCTGATCAATTGGTAGTTTCTAGACTTTTCTTTACAAAAAAATATTTGTTTGTTTTTCCTGACACATGAGCTCTCTAAGGGACTTTTCATCATGACATTGAATTTGACTCAAAAACCTAGAGCACTCAAAGGGTGCTTTGATTTGGGACAAATGATCAATGGGAAAGAAACCCGTTTACAAATAAATAATTTTCTTTTTGCGAAAATACCTTTTATTTTCATCTTTCTTTCGATAATACAATGATTGCATCACGTCATGACACAAAATATAATTACAAAGAGCACCAATAGTTACATATTTGAATGCCTAAAAAGGTGAAATCATTCCTTAATTGGTTTTTCTCTAAATATGTAGCATATGTCATATATTTTATGGGTATTACAAGGTATTACCATAGATTTATTGAATGGTTTCCTAAGTTGGCCTACCTCATAACCTCCTTCCAGAAAAAATTCAACTTTGAGTGGACTTAGGAGTGCTAAGAAAGTTTTGAATAGTTGAAGCATCTATTCACTTTGGCATCAATACTTAAAATTTTGATCCTAATAAAGAATATATAGTATGTATAAATGCTTTCTTAGAAGAATTAGATGGGTAATCATGTAGGATAATAATTTTGTAATACCCAACTTGTTTTGGCAATGTAAAAATATGTATTTTTTATGTTAGACTATTGAGTTTGATACCATGGACTCTTAAGTAGGTGAGGTAAATGTTTTATTATGTGGCCTACATGCCCATGTAATTAATTTTAGCCATGTTTTTTGTATTGGTCATCATGCATGATATTGTAAGTTTGTACATATTACAGTATTAATAAAATAAGGCTATCTGTGAAGCCCACTCAATGTATATTGTATGGGGATGCAAATCCATGGAAAAAGGAAACAATTGGGTATTTTTGGTGAAAAGTGCACTTGGAGCCCACATGGGTTCTAATGTGTCAAACATAAAGTTAGAGTCATGCATATATAAAGAAGTGTAGTTTTATTTTGAAGAGGACTATTGTTATAGACATATTTGGGCACTGCAACCCCAATCACATATGTCCATAAACCAAGGGCTTCTGAGTCCCTAAAAGTGTTGTTTCATGTCATAAAGGAACAAGGTCAGCTGATTACATCATCTCCCAGAAGTTCTCCACAGAAAACTGCTCAAAACTGGTCAAAACTAGACCATACAGATTGCCCAGTGCTACGAGTGCGATGCATATCACCTGTTCAGTGCAAAAGGTGTGATGCATACTGGAAAGCCCTTCTGTAGGGTCCGATGGGTGAGAGTAGACAAATGGCAGAGACAATTTGCAAGGTCGATGATCATGGAATCTTCCTGAAACTTCTCTTGTGACACTTGCCTCTCAGAATTCATCCAGGGATGAGTAAGAGATCATCAATCTACAAGTGGAATCAAGAACTATCAGAGAGAGGACACTAATCAAAATCCCAGAAGCTAACTCACCCCCTTGCAATCATCTATATATGGATCCCTCATCCCAGAGATCCAGAGGATGGAATCTTGTATCTTGTAGGGAAGTGTTGTTGGTTTCCTAGTGGAATATTATAGTGTTGGGTGATCTAAGCTTTTCATGAGGTGAAGAATGGCTTTCATGCTGGGAGGATGATGTTGGATCAGATCATTGGGTTGTAATCCTCTCTTCTAATCTTTACATCAATAAAGTTATTCAATTTTTCCTCCACGTTCTTGTATGTTTGATAATATATGCATTTGTGTGGTCAATATATATCTGGTCGTATATTGTTTATGATTGTAGATATATGCACTTTGAAGGTATTATGTTGCTTTGACTTTATAGGTACGCTTTGAAGCGGAGTGGTCAAGGAAAGAGCGGCAAAAATCTGTCAGAGAGGAGAAGGAACAAGCAAGGAACCGAGCGAAAGATTGAGGTTGGTATTCTTTGCTCCTCTCCTATCTACTTCTTGTAAAGGAAAATGACAATAACTTTAATCTGTTTGTTTCTAAGATAGCTACCCATCTTAGTGGGAGTAGCATCTCTCCATAGACACTAGATTTCCCAATAACAAAATGGCGACACGATTGGGGAGCGAATAGCTTGTTTTCTTATCTATATTTGTTTTCTTTATAAACTTACAGACAGAGCCTGAAGTCAAGCCAGCTAGCCTTTGAACTGCATTTGCTATGCAAGTACAAAGTAGATCAATGCTGCTTCAGTCTATCTCCGGGTTTTGTTTATGAACCGAACAACTGATTTTCAAACATCCTAATTGACCTGGTGGTGGCTCAAGTAGCCTCATTAGATCAGCCGCTGTGATTTTCATTTACTGACTATCATTAGCTCGACCTAAATCCCTGAACTAAGCTGCAAACTATGACCAAGAAGCAAGTTTAAGTCTCATCCCTGGACCATCGTACCTTCTCCTCTTGGGAATCTGGATGCATCGCACCTCCCATGTGCAGTAGGTGAGATGCATCGCTCTTTCCCTGTGTTACAGGTGCGATGATCAGATAAGACCTCTTCTGCTTCCAGATTTTGGTCTTTTGTTCACTCTCTTAAGCTTTATTAAGAAGTTTTTCTTTTGTGATCAGTATATCATTGTGGAAACTCCCTTCCTTTGCATGATTTAGCCTCCATAGTACAAATAACTGTAAATGTTTTTATGTATTGTTCACCATTTACTATTCTCCTTTACAAAGAAGTAGTGTAATCAAACTATCGTATTTTGATTTGTAAGTGTCGCAAGTATTGTTTTCAGTCAGAGGAAAGAATCCTACTATTCTTGATCATCGATTACACTATTACTCTTGTATTTGATTTGAATTAATAGCTTTTCAAGTGTCGGAAGCAGTTTTCAATTCAAAATCACAAAGTTTTGTCATTATCTTCCTTTCATCTTTTGAAAAGAAAATCGTTAGTACTGTTGCTTGAAACGATTCAGATTTGTACTTAGCATTCTTTTTGTCATTCACACATTAGGAAAGCGAAAAAAAATACATGCATGTGCATTTGCATTTAGACTGCTTGTTGATTTTGATTTAGGGCAGTGCATCTAGTGTGTGCTCTCTGCTCTATGTTGAAAGAATCATGCTTCTCTTTCCTTAGTAGCTAGGATTTTCATTGCAAAAAGAAGACTAAACAATTGTTTATCATCTCAGATTGCATTTTAGGAATTGTATATCTACATCACGGGGTGAACTTGAAAGGAAAACTTCTTAAGAAAGATCAACTGTAAAATAAATTCAATGAACATAAAAACGCTTTGGAACCTAATGCACAATATTTAGAAGTCTAGGCTAGAGACGTATTCCGGTGTCGTAAAGCCTGGTAACTATCGCTTTCATTGTAGGTTGGGTGATTCCTCCTCTTTGAGATGACAAGTGCTAGTATGGACTTGTGCTCCCACGTACCATCGAGTATATATTGGGAGACCACAATAGGCTATATCCTTCATCCATAGGAAGTTGTGTCTACCGCCTTATCGATCGCAATGCACTGAACACAGCATTTGGGAAGATTGACTGCCGTACCGTAAAAAGTATTCTACATTTTTGTGATTGGTTTTGTAATCCCTCTATCTAAATTTCCAGAGTAGTCTCTTTCATTCCTTTTCAGACTCCTTGAAGGAAAAGGTCCATCTGAGCACTTGTCACTTCAGGCTCATTAAAAATCGAAGGTGACTAGAGTCATCTTTAGCTTTTTCTCAACTCTTAAAAATTAAAAAAGAAAGTTGTGTCAAAGCGTCTAAAATTCATTTAATTTAGAATCATGTTTCCCTTATTTTGAGTTGATCGATTAATCTGCAATTGTGGAAGAAAGTCAATCGAAACCCCGTTGTTCGTAGAGATTAATGAGTCAACCGTCTTTGACTTCAGAAACGAAACTATTCCAGACAAAGCGAACTCATTTAACCTGATCAAAGTCACCTGGTTTTCTTGGAACTTGTGTTCCAACATCCTCAGGGACTTCAGTTACTCCAACCATCTCTGGTACCCCTGCCTTTACAAAATAAGTTTCGCGGCAATAAGAGGACGTTAGAACTGATCCTAATGTAACAATAAACACTTCTATTCCTGAACCAGCTACATCTACAGCTGATTCAGAAGGTGTTACCCCTCCAACAACTGTCACTGCAGAGTCTATACCTTCTTCGGCACCAGAAATATTTTACGGACCTGACGGTCTTCCTCTCCCACCTGGATTGATTGCTATAGAAGAGATTGTGGAGGATCCTTCATCCAGTACTCCATTGCATTTTGGAGCCAAGATCACCTTATGTCCTTCTTCATCAAAAGTTAGTCTCCCTTCATCGCGACTTCCTATAGAATCGCTAGGAAATCTCTTGGATAGACTAGATATGTCTGAACAGCCGTCGACATCTAGGATTGTGTCATCTGACGCAGCAGCAGTAGAACTGCCTGCTACTACTCCAACAATGTTTGTCGATGTACCATCTGTCCCAACTAGCTCTCAACCACTAGATGGAGTCCATCCAGGGACTGTTTCGACAGTATGGTCTATTCTCGTTTGTTCATCGAGAATAATATCCGGAAACTCTTATGTTGAGTCTCAACAAATTGATCCTTCGCAACAGTATCAATTTGGGAAGTCTTGTTCCCAAAGGCCAATCATTCCTTTGAGCACTAGACTGCCACCATATGGGGGGCAAAATGCCCTTTCATTGTTTCCTCTGGGAGGACAACCATATGTGAGTACACAACAGAATTCGGGTCATGCTGGAATTACATCCAGCGGTTGGGTGCCAATACTGTCTCAACAACCAAGAGTTGTATACTCAATGCAACAAAGCCTACCTGTGTCAAATATCCCCACTACACTGGCCATTGTGAGAGTGTCACAAGTACAAGTGTTACCTATTGTATGCCAACCTTAAGTTTCTCAGGTCGTAATACAACTGCCTCTTGTCTCCACGACACAGCCGCAATCACCGATTAGTGGCTCCCTAACCAGAGCGACCCAGGTTCAAACGGGTACTATTACCCCTCATCTTGGTCAAATAACCAATATGGGACAACAACAAGTGGTTTCATAACCATGGCTGGTGCAATATCAACAACCGCAATTCCAACAAGTTTACCAAGGATCTGAGAAACAAATCTTTGCAAGTAATGGGCAGTCGTATATTCAAAATGGTCAACATCAATCATTTCATAGTGGTTATGCCCATCAACCTTACCAAAGTTATCAGCATCAAATGCACTATGCTGGTATCCAAAGACCCACTGCTCAGGCAATCCCATCTTATCCAGGGTATGCTTCACTAAACCTGAATCAACAGTTACCCTTCGAGGGGACTTTAGAGTTACCGAATCTAAATTGGCTAACAAACGATCCGATTGCTTATGCCCCTTGGTGGCCGACAATTCCTCATAAACTTCCGTCAGATATTCCTAAATTTAATGGAAATCCAGGTGAAGACTTGTCAAATCATGTGATGACCTTTCATCTATGGTGTTCATCCAACACTCTAAATGATGATTCGATTAGGCTTTACCTTTTTCAGTGAACGTTAACTGGTTCGGTAAAAAAATGGTACATTGAATTGCCTAGAGCTTCATTTGATAACTTCATCCCCCTTGCCACAACCTTTTTAACCCATTTTCAGTTACCCATAAGGTACGAAATAGGAACAGAGCTTCTTACCAATTTCAAACAGACGACATCCACTCACATATATGATCATATCCATGAGTGGTAGCATAATCGTAGAATGGTAAAAACATATGTTCTTGATCAGCTGTTAGCTGAATGGTTTATTAAGTGATTGTTACCTTATATCATAGAAGATGTGGCAAAGGGAGGGGTCGTCACTGAAGAGCAAGTCATTGCTCATGTGCAATATCTAGACTTGATCTATACTCAGTCTGGCACACTCTATGAAAAAATCCTTGATGCTCCTAGACCAAAATTTTCCATTCCTCCTCCTCCTAAATCAAACAAAGACTATCATGCCGGCGATGGTGTGATAGGTACGACTAGCACAAAAATCGTAAAGTCTACATGAAAGAAAGCTCATATGGTTTCTACTCAAAATGCAAATGAAGAACTTCTCACCTCAGAGGTAAATGTCATGTTGACTGACAAAGGCAAAGAATCGAAGCAACTAGGGGGTAAGAAGAAAAAGAAAGGGAAAAAGAAGAAACAGGAGGAGTCGTCTCCTGAAAATTCTTTTGCAAACCCTTCTGGAGAAAGGAAACCAAATCATCCATGCTTTATATGCAATGAGGATCATTGGACGAAAGACTATCCACATAAAGCTGAGCTTAGGAAACTCTTAAAGAATTCAAAAACCTCAGCGGTATTGACTGATCCATTTCCAAATCCAGGAACCAATTTGGTTACTCGTGACAATTCTTCCCCATCCCAAGTGCTCATGTTGTCCATTTCAAAACAAAAAAATGATTCTTTGATATTGACAAGGAACAAAGATTATGGAAATCCATAGTTGTCGAACAACAAGGCTACTGATCAACCTAGTATTTTGACAACAACTTCGACTGAAGTTGTGCCACCCATCATTCCTAAGCTAACGCTAAATCCACCAAAAGGAGTAGTACACAAATCGACATTTAATCCTCGTACTGGAGCAGCACAGAATTATAATATAGTAGAGGACATGGCCCAATCGTCGTCCACTATGTCGACACTTGAGGTATTACAAAATTGCCCCTCCCAAAAGCAGGATATATTATCAACAATAGGTGGGATTGACCCAGCAGATTCCAATCTTGTCACCTTTAATCATAAAGGATATGACCCCCAGTTACCAACTCAACTTGCTTTCCTTATTCAAGTGAAAGTCCTAAACAAAATTGTTCATCGAACGATTATTGATGAGGGAGCATCTACATGTATTATGTCAATGAGTTGCTGGAAAATTTTGGGCTCACTCGAACTCGGGGGCAAGACAGTAGAGATTGATGTTGAAGTTATCAATGGAAACCTCGATTAAAACATCCTACTAGGAAAGCCCTGGATATATGCTATGGCTGCTGTTGTGTCGCCATACTTCAGAAATATTGCATTTCATTTCCAAGGAGGAATTACAATCGTCGACCAACAAACGTTTCTCCCCAATAGTTCACAAGTTACGGGAAGCATTCCGATGATCCACAGGAGCTCTCAGTCGCTTCAAAATATCGGAGTATGCCTACTAAAAGACCCGACATTGATGGGTACCTTTGCCCTATCATCTCCAAACAATCTGGCGGAAGTGGCCACGATGGGAACCTGCAATATGGTGTCTTCCATTCAGAAGATATCTGATCAAGATGTTAGCATGGATCATCGTGAGGTTTTTCCTCCAAGCCCAATAGAAATATTGTAGCAATCAATGTTTTTAGCATGGGAGGTGAACCCAAATCAACGCTCATCAAGCGTTTGGATAGATAGGTCTAAGGAATATGGTACCCCTTCAGATCCTTGGTCACATGTACATTCTAAAGACGAAGGAATTGTTCAGTCAATGATGATTGACGGGGCACCATGGCAAGATTACCACCATCATTCCCATCTTCTAGATTATAAAGAAGATTGTTCCAGTGACCTTGATCATCCTTCAGTATTTGATTTCCTATCAAATAATGTAAATACGGTGTATTCCGAGTGAAACCTGTCCAATATTGAAGAAACTATCGCCATAAATATCTCGACTAAACCAGATGTTATAGAGAATATTCATGTCGGAAAATCTTGTTCTTCTTCAGAACTGGAAGTATATTACGCTCTCTTTCGCGAGTTCAGAGATGTCTTTTATTGGTCATATGAAGAAATGCCAGGCATTGACTCGAGTATAGTTGAAAACGAAATTAAGATGTATCCAGATGTCAGACTAGTACGACAACGGCTTCGGCAGGTGCACCCCAAGAAAGCCGCTACCATCAAGGCAGAAGCTGGAAAACTTCTCCATGCTGGTTTCATTTACCCCATTCCTCTAACCGATTGAGTATCAAATATTGTTCCTGTAATGAAAAACCAAGGAATGATAAGAGTGTGCGTCGATTATAGGGATGTAAATCAAGCTTGTCTAAAGGATAACTACCCTACACCCTTCATTGACCAGATAATTGATGAATACACCAGATGTGAAATCTTTTCATTTATGGATGGATTTTCGGGGTATAATCAAATAAATATCCGCCCACAAAACCAGTCAAAGACTGCATTAATTTGTTCGTGGGGCACATTCACTTACCACAAGCTACCTTTTGGTTTAAAGAACGCAGGGGCAACCTTTCATAGGGCAATGAATTATTCCTTCCATGACATTAAGAACATGGTTCAACCATATCTCGACAATCTTTTGGCTCATTTGCGAAAGCAGACCGATCATCCACACCATTTGAGAGCGATATTTCTACGTTGCCGACACTACAAGATACGACTTAATCCACACAAATGTGTGTTTTGTGTCGGTTCTGGTCATTCACTTAGCTTTGTATTTTCGAAAGACAGGATTCATCTCGACCACTGTAAGGTTCAGGCAATCATTGATTTGCCTCTACCTTCAAATTTTCTTCAAATTTAGAAACTCCAAGGGAAAGCAAACTTTCTGAGGAGGTTCATTCCAAATTATGCTGAACTTGCTAAAGGTTATACTCGTCCGTTGAAAAAGGAAGTACCCTTCATCTGGGATCAAGTCGCACAAGCTTCCTTTGATGCTTTAAAGAAATCCCTAATAAAAGTATCATTAATGTATGCCCCTGATTATCAAAAAGACTTTAACCTATATCTAGTTGCAGCAGATACGACCATAGCAATGGTTTTAGTTCAAGAAGACAATGGAATTGAACATCCTCTTTATTATTTAAGTCAAAACTTAAATGATACAAAAACCAAGTACTCCTATGTTGAAAAGCTGTCTCTCGCAGCTGTTCAAGCGATACAGAGATTTCGACACTATATCCTCTTTCGAAAAACTACCATTTTGTTAAATTGCAACCCCATGACTTATATCTTCTCGCAACAGTTACTGGGCGGAAAATATTCCAAATGGATAGAAATTTTGCAAGAGTTTGATCTAGAATTCGTAAAATCCAAATCAAAGAAAGATCTAGTTTTCATGGAGTTACTATGCGATCTCCCATCGTCATCCAATGATTCAACATCCAATGCAACAATCGTGGATGAATCTTTGTTTCTGATATCTTCAAGCGATCCGTGGTATGGAAATGTAATCATCTATCTCTAGACCCAAACATATAGGCCTAATACCTCCCGTTCAGAGCAGCGACGTACTCGATACCAAGCAAAAGACTACATGAGCGTCAGTGATACACTTTACCCACATGGCATCGATACAGTTCTGCAGAGGTGCCTCACCCATGAGGAGGCTGAAAAAGTCCTGAATGATTGTCATTCAGGCGTGTGTGGGGGGCATCAATCTAGTTATGCTACAGTGCAAAAAGTTTTACCAGCAGGATACTTCTGGCCAACAATGTTCAAGGATTGCATAACCACAGTCAGAAGTTGCCATGCTTGTCAAATCTTCGATCACAAAACCAGAATAACACCCACACCTCTACAGCCAGTAGTCACTATTGGACCATTCACCAAATGGGGCATAGATTTCATGACATGTAACCCCACCTCGGCTGGGGGGCATGGGTATATCATAGTTGCAGTTGACTATTTTACGAAATGGGTCGAGGCGATGCCTACATAAAACAACAATGGCGAAACGGCTGCGCTTTTCTTTTTCAATCATGTAGTCTCCAAATTCGGTGTCCCACAAGCTATAGTCATAGATCATGGATCACATTTTTGCAATCACATGATGGTTGAGTTAGCTTCCAAATTAGGACTGTCCCATTACAGCTCTACTCCATATTATCCACAAGCTAATGGGCAAGTTGGGGCAATCAACAAATTCCTCAAGCGCATGCTGCAAAGGATGATTGGAGTCCATAAACGAAGTTGGCACCTAATCCTATACTCAGCCCTGTGGGCATACCGGACATCGGTGAGAAATGCGATCGGGTTTACACCCATTCAACTGGTGTATGGCTTGGAAGCAATCTTACCAGTTTAGTGCGAAATCTCGTCCCTCAAGCTTGCAGTCGACCTTCTCCCCGGAACTTTAGAAGAGGAGGCTCGTTTCTTGGAATTAATACAACTGGATGAAACTCGTCATGATGTCGCCTTGGCTAACGAAGCCCATAAGAAATGAGTCAAGGCACAGCTTGACAAGAATGTCAAACCCCGTAACTTCTCAGAAGGTGACCTGGTCTTACTTTACGACTAGAAGTTCGATAAGTTGGGAGCAGGTAAGTTCAAGTATTTATGGATGGACCCCTATATTGTCAAGCGTGTATTAGCAAAAGGAGCCTACAAGTTAGTGGATTATGATGGGATTCCATTGGCGCAACCCCACAACGGGTTTTACCTTAAGCATTACTATGCTTTTGTTACATTTTTGTTTTCACTAAGAGTAATTCTTTTGGTTAGGTAATCCAATTTTGCATTTTTTGTAGATTTCGAACCTATTGGAATCATTTGCTGGATATGTCGATGGAGCAAGTCATAGTTCGCGGAACCTATCTTCCACAGCCTGGGCCATCTTTGATCTAAGTGGTGATTTAGTGAGTTTCAGAGGGGTGTGTATTGGTCGATCGACGAACAAAATCACTAAATATAGTGCATTGATAGAAATCCTCTCTGATTCCATCACGCATGGCATACACTGACTTGTCGTCAGCCTCGACTCACAACTCATCATTCTACAGCTCACCAGTGTCTACTCCATACGGAATCCAGCTATCTATCACATGTTCCTAAAGGTCAAAATTTTAGAAAGACAGTTCGGTTTTATTCAATATCAACATATTTCCAGAAACTTCTCCTGTGACAATTGCCTCTCTGAATTCACCCAGGGATGAGTAAGAGATCATCAATCTACAAGTGGAATCAAGAACTATCAGAGAGAGGACACTAATTAAAATCCCAGAAGCTGACTCACCCCCCTGCAATCATCTATATATGAATCCCTCATCCCAAAGATCCAGAGGTTGGAATCTTGTATCTTGTAAGGAAGTGTTGTTGGTTTCCTGGTGGAATATCATAGTGTTGGGTGATCTAAGCTTTTCATGAGTTGAAGAATGCCTTTCAAGCTGGGAGGATGACGCCGGGTCAGACCAATGGGTTGTAATCCTCTCTTCTAATCTTTACATCAATAAAGCTATTCAAGTTTTCCTCCACATTCTTGTATGTCTGATAATATATGCATTTGTGTGGTCAATATATATCTGGTCCTATATTGTTTATGATTGTAGATCTCTACACTTTGAAGGTATTATGCTGCTTTGACTTTACAAGTACTCTTTGAAGTGGAGTGGTCAAGGAAAGAGTAGTAAAGATCTGTCAGAGAGGAGAAGGAACAAGCAAGGAACCAAGCAAAAGATTGAGGTTGGTATTCTTTGCTCCTCTCCTATCTACTTCTCATAAAGGAAAATGAAGGTAACTTTAATTTGTTTGTTTCTAAGATAGCTACCTGTCTTAGTGGGACTAGCATCTCTGCATACACACTAGATTTCCCAATAACAAAATGGGAAATCTAGTGTCTATGCAGAGCTACTAGTCCCACTAAGACGGGTATCTATCTTAGAAAAAAATAGATTAAAGTTACTTTCCTTTTCCTTTACGAGAAGTAGATAGGAGAGGAGTAAAGAATACCAACCTCAATTTTTTGCTCGGTTCCTTGCTTGTTCCTTCTCCTCTCTGATAGATCTTTGCCGCTCTTTCCTTGACCACTCCACTTCAAAGAGTACCTGTAAATTCAAACCAGCATAATACCTTCAAAGTGAAAATATCTACAATTAAACAATATAGGACTAGATATATCTTGACCACACAAATGCATATATTATCAGACATACAAGAATGTGGGGGAAAACTTGAATAGCTTTATTGATGTAAAGATTAGAAGAGAGGATTACAACCCATTGATCTGACCCAGCGTCATCCTCCCAGCATGAAAGCCCTTCTTCACCTCACAAAAAGCTTAGATCACCCAACACTATGATATTCCACCAGGAAACCAATAACACTTCCTTACAAGATACAAGATTCCAGCCTCGGGGTCTCTGGGATGAGGGATCCATATATAGATGATTGCAGGGGGATGAGTTAGCTTCTGGGGTTTTGAATAGTGCCCGCTCTCTGATAGTTCTTGATTCCACTTGGATATTGATGATCTCTTACTCATCCCTGGGCGAATTCTGAGAGGCAAGTGTCACAGGAGAATTTTTTGGAAGATTCCATGATCATCCACCTTGCAAAATGTCTCTACCATTTGTCTACTCTCGCCCATCGCACCCTACAGAAGGGCTTTCCAGTATGCATTGCACTTTTTTCACTGAGCATGTGAGATGCATCTCACCCTTAGCACTGAGCATTCTGTATGTTCCAGTTTTGACCAGTTCTGAGCAGTTTTCTATGGAGAACTTCTGGGAGATGATGTAATCAGCTAACCTTGTTCCTTTAGGGTATGAAACAACACTTTTAGGGACTCATAAGCCCTTGGTTTATGGACATATATGATTGGGGTTGCAGTGCCCAAATATGTCTATAACAGTTTCCCCCTAAAGCATGAGGTCGAAAATCTTTTGATGTCAGGTGAAATGCTTTATCATGAGGATCCGAGGTTTTCGAACTGGAAGGTGACCTGTAATAAGATACAATACAATACATTATCTTCATAACATTTTCATGATCTATCTGAGGCAGGCATCCCCATGCTCAGCTTTATAAATTCATTTTGATGTACATAGGGCAAACGACCGTCTGTGTGGCAGACTGATGATTCTGATAGAACCATTACCCTTTGATTTGGATGATCATCTGTGCAGAAATGATGTACATTTGATGTCTTTATTTTCCTCAATATATCGCAGCCCGGATGGATGAAACTAGATCCGAGGTCTTAAAACTCGTCCAATCTTCGCCTAAAGTACAAGTAAATCCATGTGAAAAAATGTTCTGGAGTCGAACATGGAAAGACATTGCCTGATTACTAGCCAATGATGTAAGTTGTTAATAGGCGTGAGAGGAATCACCGATAATGATGATGACCCTCAACGTACTACAATACAATTTGCATGGTGTGAAAATGGGACTTGGCATCGAACACCATGCAAAATCTCTCGGTCAAAGGCCATTGATGTAAACTTGTCACCGGAAGCGAAAAACTTGCCATTAAGGCATGCAAGCTTCAAGGTATTGAAAGGGTTGTCCCTAGGTCGACTTCTTGGATAAAGAGCTATCAGCGACAAGAGGTGACCTGTCATAGGAGGGCCTTAATGAATCCCGCAAATACGACATGGAATGGAGCAAATGACTTTGCAGAGGTGAAAACGATCTGATGATACAAGGTTCAGGGTGGCGGTCATGAAAGAATGGAGCATGAATGTATTGCAGTGGATGAGACACAAGATGGGTTGGTGAATTCTCTGAGTGACTTCTCTTAACATATCGGTGACAGTGAAATGGATTGGTAATGTTAACCCCAAAGATGGATGGTATGATGGACCAATGGTAGTATGAATGGTGAATAGAATAACCCAAACCAACTCAATCACGGTGATGGAGTGAAAGTGTCATGTTCAAGAGCGACTTTGCTACCAATAAAGTTTCTTCAAGTTTTCTTCCCAATTTTTCCCCAGTCATTATTGACCAGTACCCCTTTATTTTTATCAAGCTTGAGGAGGATAACATATGCTTGTTCTATAATTTTCCCTTCGGGAAAACCCATCACTATGTTTTAACGAGGCTAGCGACAATGAAACTCATTCTCATCTCTATGGACAAGTTTGTCGCTATTGATTTTAACGAGCTTAACGACAAACACAACTCGGTCCTTTTTCAATTTTAGAGAGTCTAAAAAGGGGCAGAAAGGAAACTCCAGTAATCCTTTTTCATCATATAATCCCTTAAGTCCGAAAAGTATAAAATAATACGAAAGGGATGAATTTTCGATAGTTTTAATGAGCCAAACAAAACAAGCGCTCGATCTTTTTGTGTAATAATCCCTCAGGTCCAAAAATATTAAAATCTAGAGGAGAGATAGCACTTCTGATAGCTTTAACGAGATGGAGAGGGCAATTTCTCGGCAATATTTTCATATTTTACGAGTCAGATGAAAAGAGCTTAAAGGAGACTCGTTTTTTGAGGAACGAGTGATATTTTTGGGTAGCTCCTAATTCTAGGTAAGGTTTGGAATTTTCCAATCACAGTAGTGTCACAAGGATGGCTAGTAGAATCACTCATCGCAGCTGTTCGTCAAAAGGGTAAACAATCAGATGGAGGTGTATGATCAGTTAAAATAGAGTGGAGGTGATGGTAAGAACACGACCAGGGCTCAAAAGCTGATGATAATGCATTTGCAAAGCCTGGTAACTATCGCTTTCATTACAGGTTGGGTGATTCCTTCTCTTTGAGATGACAAGTGTTAGTACAGACTTGTGCTCCCACGTACCGTTGAGTATATATTGGGAGACCACAATAGGCTATATCCTTTATCCTTAGGAAGCCATGCCTACCGCCCTATCGATCGTAATGCACTGAACATAGCATTCGGGAAGATTGACTGCAATACTGTAAAACATATTCTACAGTTTTGTGATTTGTTTGGTAATCCCTCTATCTAGATTTCCAGAGTAGTCTCTTTCATTCCTTTTCAGACTCCTTAAAGGAAAATGCCCATCTGATCACTTGTCACTTCAGGCTCATTAAAAATCGAAGGCGACTAGAGTCATCTTTAGCTTTTTCTCGACTCTTAAAAATTAAAAAAGCAAGTTATGTCAAAGCATCTAAAATTTATTTTAATCAGAATAACGTCACTGTTCCCTTGTTGGTCTTAGGTTGAGAAAAATGGAGTCCACCAACCAAGGATTTCTCCTTGTGGGAAATCCTAGTCCTTTCTCCTCTTGGGGAGATGTTGGTGCACCTCATATGGCCACATTGTCCCTCCCAGGACTAACAATCGGCTTGCCAATATGGCTCTTCTCGACCTATGTCGTTCAAACCATCGTGATTCCTGAGCAATCAAGTCAGCAATTGGATGATACTAGAGTTACCCCCCAACCTTCTGCTTCACTTGTTTCTCCCTCCCCTCCTTCATCTTCGCTTGGTGAAGTTGGTAAAGCTAAAAACCAAGTAACTGAAAAGAAGAAGAAAGGGAAGGAAAAAAAGGAAAAAAGGGGCAACCATGCATCTTCTAGCGAAAATCCACACACTGCATTGTCCAAGCCTAAGTATCCATGTGTCAATTGCAAGGGAGACCACTATCATCGAGATTGTCCTCACATCCCTCAAATCTTAAGGGACTGGTCTCCTGGTTTTCACAATCCGGTGTCATCAACCTATGACGATCATGTTGAGAACACCATCAACTAGTGAAAATGAAGTCTCTGGATAGAAAGGAAAATGTAAATTTCCTTGCAAACTGTGTGAAGGCAATCATGTCATCCACCATTGTCCCTTCCTGGACAAAGCTAAAAGAGTCTTGGATAACCGTCCTGCTTCACCGCTACGTCTTCCTCCTGGGTACAAGAAACTCTTGCCGAGTCCGTCACTAGTTGACAACCCGACTGACAGAACTTTGTGGTCGGTCAAAGCATCTATCATTGAAGATAAACCCTCTGAATCCATACCAGATGAAAGTCAAAAGGTTGAGGCGGCAGTCGACCCGGTATTGTCTTTGGAAGGTCCATCTTCAGATGATACAATCACCGAAAAGAATGAGAATGACACCATTCAAATTCTTTTTGTGAAAACGGACTCTGATGAACATGGGGGAAATCTACCTGTTCTTTTACCGCAGGAAGGAAGTTCATCAGGGTCATATCCAGCCATTTATTTGGTCCCACATCCAAGCAACCTAGTCGTTTCCTTCGATTGGAATATACTAGGCAGACCCCATTTACCATCTAATGTACCATTTTGAATCATTGTACAATCTTATAGAATGGTCATGGTCGGTACCATCATAGATGAAGGGGCTTCTATGAGTATCCTTTCCTCAACTACCTGGAAAGCGCTAGTTCACCATGCGAAATCTAACAAGCTTCGATAAAGGAACCAGTCGACTGTTATGGATCCTTCCAAGTTTGCCTATAACTTTGAGAGGGAAAATCATGTATCTGAAAGTAATGGTAGTCCAAGGACCTTTAGATTATAATCTGCTCCTTGGGCGTGACTATAATTATAGCATGGGAGCTATTTTCTCCTCACTCTTTCGAGTAATGTGCTTTCCGCATGAAAGCCGAGTGGTCCAGCTCGTAGACCAACTTTCATTCCCTGGCTCACACATAGCTAATAGTCAAATTCCATCCCTAACTGGTCTTTTCACACAAGGAATGTCTCATCAATCTCCAGTCCATCCACCTGAAGAGCGTGAATAATTCGGTGGCCATGACTGAAACCCATGGGACATAACCTAGGGGACATGCACCCTGGTCTACTTCAGCAGGTAAACTTTGGGTATAGGTTAGCTTTCTGCGAAGTATATATGACTAGTCTGACACCCGTCTATTTAGGAAAATGGGATTAGACCAAAATAAGATTCCGTTGTCAAGGTTAGGTGGTTGGAGCTAGAATCACCTTTGTCCAAATGGACTAAGCCGAGAAGCGTTTCTGTCTGCTACGTGGATGGAAACTATATTGCAAATGCGAGAACTTCTGTATGGTAGCCTGGAAACTCTATTTCACTATACCTGGGGGCATGCAAACGTTTTTGCATGCAAGTGAAGAGCAACCATTTATTTTCTTAGTTTGTAGATTCTCAACACTTTAAACTCGTGGGATTGGTCGTTCCTATATTGCATAATGAAAGGATACGGAGCAAAGCTTTGAATGGTGCAAGCTCTAGAAAAATGGACCATGATCGTTTTCACCTCTGGAAAGTCATTTGCTCCGTTCCATGTCGTAGATGTGGGATTCATTAAGGCCTTCCTACGACGAGTCACTTCTTTTCGACGACAGCTCTTTATCCAAGAAGTCGACCTAGGGACAACCCTTTCAGTACCTTGAAGCTTGCATGCCTCAATGGCAAGTTTCTCTCTTTCAGCGGCAGGTTTACATCAATGGCCTTTGACTGAGAGATTTTGCATGGTGTTCGATGCCAAGTCCCATTTTCACACCACATGAGTTGTACTGAAGTACCTTGAGGGTCATCATTATTATCGGTGATTCCTCTCTCTTTTCTTTTTCAATCATGTAGTCTCCAAATTCGGTGTTCCACAAGCTATAGTCACAGATCATGGATCGCATTTTCACAATCACATGATGGTTGAGTTGGCTGCCAAATTAGGACGGTCCCACAATAGCTCTACTCTGTATTATCCGCAAGCTAATGGGCAAGTTGAGGCAATCAACAGAGTCCTGAAGCGCATGCTGCAGAGGATGATTAGAGTCCATAAACGGAGTTGGCACCTAATCCTATACTCAACCCTATGGGCATACCAGACATTGGTGAGAAATGCAACTGGGTTTACACCCTTTCAGCTGGTGTATGGCCTGGAAGCAATCTTACCAGTTCAGTGTGAAATCTCGTCCCTCAAGCTCGTAGTCAACCTTCTCCCAGGAACTTCAGAAGAGGATGCTCATTTCTTAGAATTAATCCAACTGGATGAAACCCATCGTGATGCCACCTTGGCTAACAAAGCCCATAAAAAATGATTCAAGGTGCAGTTTGACAAGAATTTCAAACCCCGTGTCTTCTCAGAAGGTGACTTGGTCTTACTTTACGACCCGGAGTCCGATAAGTCGGGAGCAGGTAAGTTCAAGTCTTTATGGATGGGCCCCTATATTGTCAATCAAGTATTAGAAAAAGGAGCCTATGAGTTAGTGGATTATGATGGGATTCCAAAGGCGTAACCCCGCAATGGGTTGTACCTTAAGCGTTACTATGCTTAACTCAGTATAGTAACCCCTATGCTTTTGTTACATTTTTGTTTTCGTTAAGAGTAATTGTTTTGGTTAGGTAATCCACTTTTGCATTTGTTCCAGATGTCGAACCTATTGGAATCATTTGTTGGATATGCCGACGGAGCAAGTTGTAGTTCGCGGAACCTATCTTCCGTGGCCTGGGCCATCTTTGATCCAAGTGGTGAGTTAGTGAGTTTCATAGGGGTGTGTATTGGTCAATCGATGAAAAACATCGCTGAATACAATGTGTTGATAGAAATCCTCCCTGATGCCATCACATATGGCATATGCTAACTTGTCGTCAGGCTTGACTCACAACTTGTCATTCTACAGCTCACCAGTATCTACTCCGTACAGAATCCAGCTATTTATCGCATGTTCCTAAAGGTAAAAATTTTGGAAAGACAGTTCGATTTTATTCAATATCAACATATTTCCATAAACGTAAACACATTAACAGATTCATTAGAAAATTATGTGTTAGATATACATTTGCGACATTTATAAAAGAAAAGAATTTCATCAATATTTGCATTAGGATCATATAACTTAACCAAAATGAAGCTCCGAAAATCAAAAATATATATATATATATAACTCTTTATGGTTTACACATAGTGTTCTGTGTCCAAGACAAAATTTGTCAAATGACCCAAAAACTCAAAATACTAGGGGGCACCCTAGTCTAATGATCCGGATCTTGGGAGGAGGCACCCCATGATCTAAAAGATTGAAATGGATCTTTGGAGGAGAGACCCCCAAGATCTGAAAACTTGAATTGCCAAAAAGAAAAATAGGAGAATGCCCAATAAACAAAACCACAAAGAAACTTTTTATTAAAACCCAAGTGGAAATAAACCAGCTAGGGCAATGGTAGTTTATCTCTGAGAAGAGATGTGATGGCTACATGCCTCTGAACTGTAAAGGCTACATTGTGGCGGACAATCTGTCCTTTTACAAAATGTGACTTGTACTTATAGGTATTTTTCAGTTTACAATACCATGGGCAATTCCATGGGGTGAATGAATACCATGGGTGGATTTTACAATGCCACGGGCGGATGCCATTTACAATACCATGGGTAAATTCCATGGGTGAATGAATACCATGGGTGGATTTTACATTACCACAGACGGATGCCATTTATAATACCATGGGTCAATGAATAATATGGGTGGATGAGTACCATGGGTTGATGCCATTTTCCGATCCGGATCATCTAATGGTGCTGGTGATAACAAGTCACCGCTAGTGCAATCATGCGTAAAAGCCTAGTCCATCGATGTGGCACGCCAATGGTATGTCACTGTAATCTCAGAGGCAGCTCATCAGTCCTCACATCCAGGATACTGAGAGTAAGGCCTTCAATATGATCCTGAAATGCTGCAAGAGTCTCAGCCACATCCAGGTCACGAAGGACAACCCTCCCTACAGCCTCTCATGCTAGAACAAGAGCTGGTACTCTCAGGCGCACTGCTAGTCGCACTGTTCCGATATCTACATGAGCACATGAGTTTTGATTAATCTTGGTAAAAGAAAGCACAAGAACATTATAAAAGCAATAAACAGGGATATGGTCAGAAATTTTACCTATAACACTCCACTGCTCACCAGTCAGCAGCACCAAATCCGGGTCACCCCAGAAATCCATACTAGCATACAAACACTTGGCATAAACCATCTCATGATGGTCAAACCACTCAAAGAAGGAATCAGAGAAAGAAACCTATGGCATACCAACATGTCGGGCCGTAAGGTCAACCCATCTCTGCATCCGTGGCTCAGTCGGTGGCGCCAAACCAAGTAAAATGTACTGCGGCTGCATTAGTGGGATCTTCTCCAAGGCGAAAGCAGTCAAAATGGAACCATAGCCAAAGTTCTTAGATCGTCCATTTTTCACTTTGGTAAGCTATTCTTTTATCACAGGAAGTACTGCATCACACCAGTTGAACACCTTCGGTTCAAGGCATTCTAAGGCATACTGCATATAGGACCTGTTGGCCAAGTGAAGAGCCACACTACTAGCTAGTCTAGCAAAGGTGAACAAGATGGTCCTCAAGGACTGGTTAGTGACATCTCAGATGTTGATCTTTCTGTCCCTGCTCGGCTGAGATCCTTCTCTACAGTATCGGCGAATATAATCCATCACTAATTCGCCCCCATGGGCGGAACCTGATAGTGAGAGAGGGGCACCACGCCTTGATAAACTGATAAAAAATTAGATGTCCACAATGGTCAAGGGGATGGATTTTCCTCTGATATGGAACACCTGGTTGGTAGGATCCCATGCATCGAGGAAATATTGCAACAAGTTGATTTGTTGCCTCATGCTAGAGATGCGGAAGAACTTGAGCAAACCAAGGTTCCGCAATGCAGTTACCGTACCCAGATCATGTAAAGAAAACATGTCCTCTTCTTCATGCTCAAATTCTCACCATGTAACAACCATTTTGCTCCGATGAATCTCTTAAAACAAACAAGAGAAAAGTCAGGATCCTGATTTGGCAAAAAACAGGCAAATTTTCCATGAAAGAATAGTACACAAGTTTCCCTCCTTGCGCCCATCGCACCCCAGCTGTGTACTGGGTGTGATGCATACTGACTGGCCAATGGCCAGCCCAGTATGCATCACACCTTTCGATATACACAGGGTGCGATGGGGGCAGAACAAATTTTTCAAACCTGAGAGGCTTAGGAAAGCAGGGAAACATGCTCAGAATTCAAAAAGGAAAGAATGCAACTGAAGAGCACAAGTTTAGCTCCTACCTGGTCCAGACAGCACCAAGAATCATCCATAGAATCTCCCAGAATCAGCTAGTGAAAATCAAGGGGGAAAACACCTCGAAAGCTCCAACAATCTCAAGCTCAAATGAAATGGTAAAATGAGGGGTAAAAACTACTTTTAAGTTACTTTTCACATAATTCGAGTAGGGTATTAGTGTTTTAACTCATTTTTCAAGCATGTATTCTCATTTCTAATCAGTTTGATGGGGCAATTGAACAGGTAGTACAACTGTCAAAAGAACATAGTGTTAACGGTGGGTCGAATATCAATGACCATTATCACGAGCAGGTTTTATGCGAAGTTCAAGCTTGTTAAAAATTAAACCTATGCAATGAGAAAATGTTCCCCCGGAGTTTAAGCTCATTAAAAAATCAACCAACCTCTAGTAAATAACCATTGTGAATGCATTATCATCAGCTTTTGAGCCCTGGTCGTGTTCTTACCATCACCTCCACTCTGTTTTATCCAATCATATGCCTCCACTTGATTGTTTACCCTTTTGAGGAACAGCTGTGATGAGTGATTTTGTTAGCCATCCTTATGACACTACCATGATTGGAAAATTCCAAACCTTACCTGGAATTAGCAGCTACCCGAAAATATCACCCGTTCCTCAAAAACGAGTCTCCTTTAAGCTCTTTTTATTTGACTCGTAAAATATGAAAAGATTGCCAAGAAATTGGCCTCTCTAGCTCATTAAAGCTATCGGAAGTGCTATCCCTCCTCTATATTTTAATCTTTTTGGACCTAAGGGATTATTACATAAAAAAATCAAGTGATTTTTTTGTTCAGCTCATTAAAACTATCAAAAATTCATCTCTTTCGTATTATTTTATACTTTTTTGGACATAAGGGACTATATGACGAAAAAGGATTACTGGAGTTTCCTTTACATCCCTTTTTAGACTCTCTAAAATTGAAAAAGGACCAAGTTGTCTTTATCGTTAAATTTGTTAAAACCAATAGCAACAAACTTGTCCATAGAGACGAGAACGAGTTTCACTATCGCTAGGCTCGTTAAAACATAGCGACGGGTTTGCCCGAAGGGAAAATTATAGAACAAGCATATGTTATCCTCCTCAAACTTGATAAAAATAAAGAGGTACAGGTCAACAATGACTGGGGAAAAATTGGGAAGAAAACTTGAAGAAACTTTATTGGTAGCAAAGTTGCTCTTGAACATGACACTTTCACTCCATCACCATGATTGAGTCGGGTTGGGTTATTACATTCACCAGTCATACTACCATTGGTCCATCGTACCATCCATCTTTGGGGTTAATGCTACCAATCCATTTCAGTGTCAATGATATGTTCAAGAGAAGTCACTTAGAGAATTCACCAACCCATCTTGTGTCTCATCCGCTGCAGTACATTCACGCTCCATTCTTTCATGACCACCAGCCTGAACCTTATATCATCAGATTGTTTTCACCTCCGCAAAGTCATTTTCTCCATTCCATGTCATGGATGTGGGATTCATTAAGGCCCTCCTACGACGGGTCACTTCTTGTCGATGAAAATGCTTTATCGAAGAAGTCGACCTAGGGACAACCCTTTCAGTACCTTGAAGCTTGCATGCCTCAATGGCAAGTTTCTCGCTTCCGGCAATAGGTTTACATCAATGGCCCTTGACCGAGATATTTTACGTGGTGTTCGACACCAAGTCCCATTTTCACACCACATGAATTGTATTGTAGTACCTTTAGGGTCATCATCATTATCGGTGATTCCTCTCGCGCCTGTTAACAACTTACATCATTCGCTGGTAATCAAGCGAAGTCTTTCCATGTTCGACTCCAAAACATTTTTTCACATGGATTGACCTGTACTTCGTGCGAAGATTGGACGAGTTTGAAGACCTTGGATCTAGTTTCATCCATTCGGGCTACAATATATTCAGGAAAATAAAGACATCAAATTTATATCATTGCTGCACAGATGATCATCCAAATCAAAGGATGATGGCTCTATCAGAATCATCAGTCTACCACACAGACAGTCGTCTATCTTATGTACATCAAAATGAATTTATAAAGTGGAGCATGGGGATGCCATCCTCAGCTAGATCATGAAAATGTTATGAAGATAATGTATTTTATTGTATCTTATTACAGGTCACCTTCCAGTTCGAAAAACCTCGGATCCTCATGATAAAGAATTTCACCCGACATCAAATGACTTTTTACCTCATGCTTTAGGGGGTAATTGTTATAGACATATTTGGGCACTGCAACCCCAATCACATATGTCCATAAACCAACGGCTTTTGAGTCCCTAAAAGTGTTGTTTCATTCCCTAAAGGAACAAGATCAGCTGATTACATCATCTCCTAGAAGTTCTCCAAAGAAAACTGCTTAGAATTGGTCAAAACTGGACCATACAGATTACTCAGTGCTAAGGGTGCGACACACCTCACCTGCTTAGTGCAAAAAGTGTGATGCATACTAGAAAGCCCTTCTGTAGGGTGCGATGGGCGAGAATATACAAATGGCAAAGACAGTTTGCAAGGTGGATGATCATGGAATCTTCCAAAAACTTCTCCTGTGACACTTGCCTCTCAGAATTCACCCAGGGATGAGTAAGAGATCATCAATCTCCAAGTGGAATCAAGAACTATCAGAGAGAGGACACTAATCAAAATCCCAGAAGCTGACTCACCCCCCTTACATCATCTATATATGGATCCCTCATCCCAGAGATCCAGAGGCTAGAATCTTGTATCTTGTAAGGAAGTGCTATTGGTTTCCTGGTGAATATCATAGTGTTGGGTGATCTAAGCTTTTCATGAGGTGAAAAAGGGCTTTCATGCTGGGAGGATGACGCTGGGTCAGATCAATGGGTTGTAATCCTCTCTTCTAATCTTTACATCAATAAAGCCATTCAAGTTTTCCTCCACATTCTTGTATGACAGATAATATATGCATTTGTGTGGTCAATATATATCTGGTCCTATATATTTTATGATTGTAGATCTCTGCACTTTGAAGGTATTATGCTGCTTTGACTTTATAGGAACTCTTTGAAGCGGAGTGGTCAAGGAAAGAGCGGCAAAGATCTATCAGAGAGGAGAAGGAACAAGAAAGGAACCAAGCAAAAGATTGAGGTTGGTATTCTTTGCTCCTCTCCTATCTACTTCTCGTAAAGGAAAACGGAAGTAACTTTAATCTGTTTGTTTCTAAGATAGCTACCCGTCTTAGTGTGACTAGCAGCTCTGCATAGACACTAGATTTCCTGATAACAACTATTCATTAAGTTAATCGAACAATTGATTAATGATTAGCCAATGAGTCTTAGGGTGACCTCTAAGACTAGATGAGGTGCAGTTATTTAGTTAATTAAACCACTGGGATGCATCTTATTTATGATGTGAGCCACTATGTTGGCTTCGGGGAGCCTAGTGCTCTGAGGGTTTGTTGGCCCTATTTATGGATTGATGTCCATGGACTTATGGTTGAAGAACTCATTTTGGTAGAAGACAATGAGTCCTAAAGGGGCTCTACCACTGGGTATGAGGTTATCTTAGTTTAGTTGTTGGTACTTGGATGCTTGGACAACAAAAAAACTCATGGAGGTATAGTTGAGATTTCCCTCATTGACTGTAAGTTTCCCTAGAAGGTTGGCACCTTTTATAGACTTGGGTGGCAGTCAGGCAGACATGAGCCTATAGTTAGAGATGGATGCTACTAGGGTTGGCCCCTCTATCAGGGTTTCATATTAGTTTTAGGATTGTTTCCTTTGGAGTTGTTGTCCCACCTCAGGGTTGATAGATGGTTGATCTTATAAACCACAAGGTCTATGGATTGGAGGAACATGGAGAGCCCACAACTAACTGATTTTTCATTAGTAGATAAGTTCTTAATCTGTTGTGTGCAACTGCATATTTATATCCCATGTTTAATTATTGAATTCATAAATTAAACCACTAGTTTTGGGTTTGGGCTTAACAATTGTTAACTTATATTTATTTTCTATTGTGCTCTCTAAATTACAATGTACGTGATGCAGAATGCTTCCATGAAATTTAGAACTACATTTCGTTTTGTTTTTATTTGCTAGACGTAGACTATAAATGAATTTAGAATTATGTGTTTTCATGCTTCTGCAATGAAATTAATTATAATTATGCAGTTTTGGTTTAGTAGTGTTTCCCACCTCAAGTTTTGGGACAATACAAATTATTACCATAGCGAAGTTTCAACACTAATTGTGCATTGGGATAATTTGGGGCGAACTAGAAAAATTACAGGTTTACTACCAACTGCTTGACAAAATTCCTTGTGTTAAAAATTAAGAAAACTTGTCTTGGAATCAGATTTTAGGTATCAAGATAAGTAGCAGTTGAGTAAATAATTCTAATTATAGTCTAAGTAGGAGGAATTTCATTAAATTTTGGCGTCGAAAGGCTAAACTTCCTACGTCAAGAATAACTTCAATTAAATGAGAATTAATACTTTATATATATATATATATATATATATATATATATAAAGTGGGATTTCTTAATTGTAATGAATTTTTATTACGGGATTTTATATTTAATGGTTATATTAATATATATAAAATACCCATTTGATGATGATGATGATGATTGTTATTATTATTAGTGTCAACTCAGATCAATTAGGCCTATCGAACATTAAGAAAATAACAAATTAATTCAAACTTTTTAATATTGTATTTCTAAGGTCAAAGAGACGGGAAATAAGTGTTCCTTGACCACTATAGTTTTGTTGAATGAACAAATCATGAAGGTTGGTAGTGTGGTAGATGTTTTGGAAATGAGAACAGATGTGAGTAGGACCTGACAAATCTAAGAGAAAGTGATTTTCATCTTTAATCCTCTTAGTATCACACACTTGATGACTTATTGCATCACAAGGTGTTTTGGGAATAAACCAATGCTTGGTTTCACCTTGAAGCTCATGGGAGTCAGTTATTATCTTTGCAATGTTCATTTTCTTCTTAGTATTGGTCGAGGTAGAGAGATACTTCAAATTAGTGAGAGTAGGGATGATGATTTCCTTACAATAATTTAGCTTTTTTTCCCACTTTAGCTCATTATCTTCTTGCAAATTATCCTAAAATTTGGAACTAATATTACTTTTAATATTATCTTTATTCTCCACAATGATGTCCTCCTTTACCCTCCAATAGCCAAGCCAATTATACTTAGCATCCTTGTTCCAACCTCACTTGAGCCAAGGGTGGGGGTTTTGTCTAGCATTAGAGGAAATTTTGGGCAACCTATTGTTCGGCATGGAATCCCCCCACATCATGTTTTGGGGCTCAAAGCCCAAGTTTTGGTCAAAGGTTTTGTAAGACTCCGCAAATTACGGGCATGGAGGGTGAAGTAGAAGTTAATTCATAGGTCTGTCCACCCTAAAACATTGTAATATAATGTAAAGTCATGTCGGCCTACCCATGGTCCACAGACCATGGGATGCATAAAAAGAGCAAAGCTCTAAGTTGTAAAAAGGGAGCGAAGGAATAAGAGAGAAGAGTATGAATGGTTGAAGATTAGAGTAGGATTCTAAGTGTATTGGGTCATAGTAGTAGGAAGAGGCTCTACAGCTGAGTGTACAGAGGCCTAGTAGAGTCTACAACTGAGTGCGCAGACCCTTGCATTTGAGTGCATAGGGCAGTGTCGAGTCTGTAATCAGGATTGAAGATTAATAAAGAGAAGTTGATTCTTATTTCTGTGTAATTGTTGTGCATTGCATTATTTATGTTTATACTATTTTCTTTATCGCGCGCACCGATATGATTGATGAATATGTTGTAATAATCATTAGTCTTACATAATCAAGTTAAGTAATCACATAATATTAGACTAAATAGCAAGGAACTTGGGTATTTTATGGGTTGCGCCTCAAATAGGGCTGCATGGAAGCAACACCATAGGTTGCGAAGGAATAGCAAGTGTGTGTAGCAACGGGTCAGACCGCTGACCTCCAGAAGCCCATCAAACATCCCAGGGTGCAAAAACTTAGTTCTAGCACCCTCCTATACTACTTCAGGTGAGACCTCAGTCTATGCTCCATGGACTGTTGCTGAAAGGGCCAATAGTACCGAGATTTTCTTGGCTAAATTACCTCTGAACCTGGGTCAGGCACACACAAGACAATAAATGGTTCCATTGTCAGGACTAGGATCTCCATAAAGGATGTCTGATGTCATGCCACTAGAATCCAACAAAGAAGGAAATTGAAGAGTGGTTGGACAAGAAGATTCACAAGTTCATGATGTAGGAGAATAGACATCCGTGAGTATCCAAGGAACAGTGGTTGGAGCACTACTGGTATATGAAAATATGTGAAATTTTCTTTGCATCCTTTACTTCTAGCTGTATGAGTGGATCGTGAAGTTAGCAGACAACCAGGGAAGGTGTAGTCTCGACAAACCATTAGTGTGGACTCTGAAATTAGTGTAGAGACTAGAAGCATCAAGAGATAAGATAGCACGATCTGTGGACCATTGGCTCGACTGAATAATAGGAGGATTTATCACTGAGTTCATCGTCGACACGACCATCAACTACAATGAGGCAAAACAATGTTTTCTCAAGGGACCACCAGGTAAGTATATTAAATATTTGAATGCTAGGATTAAGATGCTATTGTGTGAAAAGTAGGTTTCGCGAATAAATTAATGTTTGGAACTAAGCGAAGTGGGAAGATCTACAGAAGTGGAAGTAGTGAAGAGTTGGAAAGTAGTCCCTTAATTTTACCCTTGTGAGAAAGCGAGGAAGAGCTCGCGAAAGTTTCCCCAAGAACCACGGTTAGTCTGATAAGGCAACGCATTCCGCTTTTACCACCTCCACCCACACCACCACACGTTTCACCCTCCTCACCTCCATCTCCACCCACCCCACCTCTGCCACCACCACAATTCAGTATGGTGAGTGTGATCAAACTATCGGTATTCAAAGGAGTGGGAAATGAAGATTCAAACCAATTCTGGTTCATGGTAAGAGAAGTATGGGAAGCACAGGGTGTCATGGATGATAATATTAAAAAGGCTACGTTGGTGAGAGCACTATAGGATCACGCATTAATGTGGTATTTCAAGCATTCTAATGACCGCCCAAATGCAGGGATCACAAAGATGTGGGCCACACGAAACACAGAATTTAGCAAGCCAAAGTTAGAAAGACAATCAATCATTAGGTTTAAAAAGATTGCGATGCTCCTGGGCAAGACCCCCTAGGATCTGGACCAAAGGCTAAAGAGCATGATCTATGAAGCCAATATGATGTTAACAAATGCACAACACTGCATATGGTTTGTGGCCTCACTTACGCCACACTTAAGGACGTCGCTGTTACAGTAAAAAATTGCCACCTAAGTCGAAGCGTTGGAGATGGCAATGAGATTGCATGAGACCCCTATACAAGACCATGGGTTGGGAGTCCAACAAATGCACGTGCAACTATGGAATCTGTGTCTAGAAATGTAAAGTTTGGAATAGGACAGGACACCTCGAATGGAGGCGTGCGAGGAAGTATGGTGCATAAAATGCAAAGGCCAAGGGCATGACAAGGATGAATGTCTAGTGTTCATGAACTACTTTGCAGGAGGAGGGTCACTACCGATAAGACCTAAGGCACATGCAGGGCTAAGCACAACATATTCATTATGGTGCGCGATTTGCCAGATAGGAGGAAAACACACCACATATAATTTTCATCTATTGCAGAAGTATATGCAAACGTCCCAACAATTCTTTTGTAATTTTTGTAGGTCGATAGGCCATGATGAACACACCTGCCGAAGCTATGAACTAATAAAGGACCAAACTCCTGCCTATAAGGTGCAGAACAAAACGTGAGCCCTTGACCCAAATGCAGGGATGGTGCGAGCTAGGATTCAAGGGCGTGGTAGGGGTCAAGGCAGAATGGTACCATGGAGGGGTCGCGGACAAATAATTTGTTACAATTATGGAGGGCCAGGGAATTATGCCTATGATTGAACAAACCTGACAAGAATATCATGTTGGTATTGTACTCAATTTGATCATGAGCCAGAAGACTGACCTTCGCTGATAGTGAGGATGTGCAAAAAGGGGTAAATCCAGCCCCCTCCAACCCAGAATTTACAGATGATGAGGTCTGAGCTACACGAAGAAGACCCGAATGTAAACATGATGCTTAGAAGCAGTATGACCATGGGAGATGATAAAGGGAAGTAGTTAGAAGAAAGTGTGTGGGTTTGTAAGGCTCCTACAAAGGAACTCGAGTTTGATTTAGAATGCATGAAGGAGACATTCATGGAAGCTAAGAAGAGCTTCACGGAGGCCTCTACTTTAGGTAGTAAGGATCAACGAGAACCAGGGATAGATCCTTCAATGCTCACTACCTTTCTAGAGACATGCATGAAACTAGTGTATGATAGAAAGGCAGTGAACGGACTACAGGAACTTATCACTAGGTGCGCGGGGTCAGAAGAACCGTGCGTGGTTCAGAAACTTGGGAAGCATGACTTGTGCATAGGAAGGGAAATGAGGTTGACTACGTAGATTGGTGAGTATGAAATGGATCAGGTAATCCTAGATCTGGGTTCTGACATGAATGTACTACCAAAGAATACAAGGGAATGCATGTGCAGACCCACACTATAATGGTCCCCTATTCAGTTACGAATGGTGAACCAACAAAATATTTTTCCAATGGGAAGATTGCAAGGGGTAACTGTATATATTGAGGGGGCGAGCATGTTGGCATATTTTGAAGTGATAGAGATTGTCAATGACAACAATGCCTATCTCATGATACTAAGAATAGACTGGGCCACCGATATGAACAGAGTCTCAAATATGAAGAAGCACAAAATGGTCTTTGATAAAAAGTCACTACGCGTGGTAGTATTGCTAGATCCAACCGAAGGAGGGTGATACACTGAATTGGTGCACAATGACGATGTCCAATTTAAGACAAAAGGCAGTGGGCAATGAAAATTTAAGACACAAATTAAGAGCTAGATTTGGGGCAATATGCCGCCAAGAAAGCATTGATGGCTCAGTATTGGGGGGAGTGGTCGGATTTGAATTCAAAAGGTGCTATGAAACTCCAAGCGATAACCATGAGACACCACTTGTTCATTTGAGATTTGAGTAATTACGTAGAGCACAGAGTGTTGAGTTCCAAGCGATATTTCAGCCCTGAAGTTCACAAAAAACCACAGATAGTTCAAACAGGATGACGACTACTAGGAGAGGTGTGGGTTTTGTAGAAATTACCGCTGACAAAGGCATGCAAAACCCCATGGTGCATGATGTTCCCGGAGACACTAGGGTTGTGCTGAAAATCCTAAAATCACCTCAAACACTGAGGCCCAAGAAGGGTAAGCAGGTAGCAGGACCAGGTTGCATGTCCTTGAGGAATCCGTGGTTCGGTAAACTCTCAATGGAAGAAAAGGACAAGGTTGTCATCATTGAGACAGACGAGGAGGAGAAGGACCTACAGACTCTCATTGATGAGATAGTGGTAGCCAAAGACATGGAGGAAGAAATCCAGCTAGTGTGTGCTGCAGTAAAATTTCCCAAGTACGTCCCTCCATGAAAAGGGAAAGCTAAGACACCCAACGATTTGGATGCCGTTAAGAGCGCACTACAAACCCTGCTCCTCCTCGATCAAATTGTATTTGAGGGCTCAACCCTGGGCCACGTGCCCTCAATGACATTTGAAGATTGGGACCTCACGGACAATGAGAAGTTCCCACATTTAGAGACTGGGAACCTCATGAAGCAGAGCATAGAGGGGTCAATTACAACACTAGAGTCATAGAAATGGTTGCGTGGTGTGGAGAAGGACAGACTACTTTAGCTACTATGGATTCCACACTTTCACCGCGCACCTATCACAATTTTTGTCATGAGGCAGCTGCTTTGCCTCTTGTACGATGGGTACTTATGGCTGGAGGAGCCTATTCCCATCACGACAGATCTTATCCACAGGCTTTCCCAGCTCCCCTGTAAGGAAAAGGACCCTGTGGAGATAACCAAAAAAAGCGGAGATTTGGCACTAGCAGAGGCCATGAAGAAGAAATAAAAACAGGAAAAGAAGAAGAGGGGTTACAAAATCAACAACATTAAAGATAAAGGGGTGCGTGTAGCCGCCCAACTCTTCGCTGGGAAGGTAATGTGAAAAAGCCATGTAGATGAGGTACCAGTGCGTGTAGTTGCACTTGTAGAACAATGTGTCGAGGGATTCAAATTCAACTGGGTTGAGTTCCTCTCCAAGGATTTCCTAACTAACTGCAAGGAAGCCCAGGAGTAAGGCAAGACCTTCCACTGTGCGTGGTTTCTCTTGTCTATTTTACTGGCAACAGTAGAACTGCTTGAGGACAGTGAGTTCCCTAATATTGAACAGGACTTACCAAATGCCGCAAAGTACACATTACTTTGGGCTACTAAGGACACCATGTGGATCCGCGAAACAAATATCTTCTAGGTGCTCATGGAGTCGAGCATCTAGATGTGGATCAACAGGAGGCCACACCTATCCCCCACAGTGTACAACAGTATGTGGAGCTTTGCAGACTTTAAGGCAGACATGCATAATTTGCATATCAAGGAGCAGAAGGATCCAGCGCAAACATGGACCAAGCTCCCCTTCATCACCATTGATGATGCAATCTTATCAGTGCTAGAATCATGGCCTCCTGAGTGGCTCACCCCGAATTTGGCGGAGAAGGATATAACAACAGAACAAAAGCAGAAGGCTGCAACCAAGTTGTGTATTGCCCAGTTGGCCTAGAAAAGGCATAATGAGGAAGCGGCCGCAGAGGTAAGGGCTATCCACAAGGAAACGAAAGAAACCACAAAGGAGGCAAAGCTCACCGAAAAAGTAGCAGCAGCGTAGGCAACAGGGGCCACCATGATGCAAGAGGAAGGGGGCCAGAATTTGTCTATAGGATAGGGAATAGACACAGTAGAATGCGTGGACCCGAGCATAATATCCACTCAGCTAAAACTATCATGCGTCATAGAGAGATCAAGTCCACGAAAAAAGGTCAAGGCATCAAAACTGGACATTGAACCGATTACACTGAAAGAAGGTGACCTCTATGACATCGGCAACACGGTTCATGAGGTCACTAGGGAAGTGCTCCAGGAAGCCATGTCAGAGCAACAGATTGTGTTGGGGGCCCTAAGGCCACAACTGCAGGAACTTTGGTGCGTCCCCCACAGTAAGGAATAGTAGCTACCTATGGCACCGCAAGTACATCAATAATGAAGTAGTGACTACTTGCAAAGATGGCCAACACCATAGTGCTATAGGAAGGAGTGCTAACAGTGAAGAACGAGGATGATAGTGCCGTGGTGGGCAGGATCAAGGGACTTGACCTAAATTTGGCTACCCTTCCATGAGACACACTGTATCAACAACAAGATGGCATCACAGTAGAACTTCGTGCTATGGAGGGCCATGCGATCCAGGTATTGAGTGAGAAGAAGATCAACATCGAACAAATTAGCTTGCAGCATGACGAGCTAGTGTCATAGAATCAGCAGATCACACAAACAATTGATGAAGCCTGCCGACATGTTCCAGAGTTATCCATCGTCATAGACCTACCAATAGAGATGTGGATCTACTGTTTGGCTCGTGGAAGCACACGTGAGGAAACAAAGTGAATGCAACTGGAGATGAACCTCTAGATTGTCGAGATGCAGCTCAACGCGCAACCTTCCACTCTTCCAGAACTTAAATAAAAGCGTGTTAGCATGATTCAAATAGGACTGGAAGAAATTCGACGCGAAATGCAGGACTATATCGATATGTTGGACCGAGCTTTTGATGTACTTACATCCTTGCAAGAGGACCCCAACATACATCGCCTGGAAACAGAGGTGCGCAAACTACAAGAGCAGTATGATAGTGTAAGGGGAACTGTGGAGACAATCGTCCTCACCCACCAGCTAGCAAAGATGTAGCAAGCAAGGGCACTGAAGGAATAGGTGGATGTTGCAAGACAGAAAGAGGCACTTCTCAAAGTGGGGGTCAATACTTGGATTGATGTGGCCTTCACCATTACGGTCGAGATTGAGGGAAAGCTCGCACAGATGTAGGAGATATATGTGCTAAGGTAGGTAGTGGATCCTCACAAAGAAGCATTAGAGGAACACATGTAGTAGGTCCAACAAACCATATAACAGTGTGTCGCGGACCTCTCGGCAGTACGGGACCAGTTGTAGGGACTTCATGCCAAGATCAGTGCATCAGCAGAGTGACTCGAGACGAATCACTATGATTGTGTTGGGGGCCTGTTGGGCATGGAATCCCCCCACAACATGTTTTGTGGCTCAAAGCCCAAGTTTTGTTCAAAGGTTTTGTAAGACTCCATGAATTTCGGGCGCAGAGTGTGAAGTAGAAGTTAAGTCATAGGGTTGTCCACCTTAAAATATTGTAATATAATGTAAACTCATGTCGGCCTACCCATGGTCTGTAGACCATCAGATTGTATAAATAGAGAGAGGCTCTAAGTTGTAAAAAGGGAGAGAAAGAATAAGAGAGAAGAGTAAGAATGGTTCAAGCTTAGATTAGGGTTCTAAGTGTATTGGGTCGTAGTAGTAGGAAGAGGCTCTGCAACTGAATGCATAGAGGCCTAGTAAAGTCTGCAACTAAGTGCGTGGACCCCTACAGCTGATTGCGTAGGGCGGTGTCGAGTCTGTAATCAGGATTGAATATTAATAAAGAGAAGTTGATTCTTATTTCTATGTAATTTTTGTGCATTTCCTTCTTTACGTTTATACTATTTTATTTATCGTGCGCACTGATATGATTGATGAATATGTTGTAATAATCATTAGTATTACATAATCAAGTTAAGAATCAGATAATAATAGAATACATAACAAGGAACTTGGGTATTCTATGGGTTGCGCCCCAAATAGGGTTGCGTGGAAGTAGCACCACAAGTTGCGAAGGAATAGTAAGTGTGCATAGTGACGGGTCAGACCATGGACCTCTAGAAGCCCATCAGACATCCCTATGGTGTGGATACCTGGTTGTACCACCCTCCCATACTACTTCTGGTGAGACCTCAGTCCACGCTCTGTGGACTATTGCTGAAAGGGCCAGTAGTACCGGGATTTGCTTAGCTAAATCACCTTTGAACCTGGGTCAGGCCCATACAAGCCAATACCTATCGATTCCCATGTTGTAAATATTATTCTTATACATCAAATAATGGAATATATCCATTATTTGAATGGGGGAAAGGCTAGCTTCAGTATATACGAATCTAAATAAAGTGGATGTCCACTCTTTAGGGAAAATGATAAGTGATTACATGTTTTTACAAATAAAAGGAATTATGTTTATGAAAGGTAGGGTTCCAAAGGTGGGAACCCTAGCTAGGATCCAAAAGCATAGGCTCGTGGGAGGGTTGCTATCTGTTTAATTAATTAATCATTAATGTAAATGTTTACTATAATAAATTTGGATTTCCCCTTGCTAAAGGTGTACATACGTATATTCCAAAAAAGATACATGGAACAATGTTGATGCATGGAATGGAATGGGAGTATTCCTATGATGCATTGGATTTAATGTCGAAAAGGGTTGGCACTAGTTATTTTAAAAAAAAGGAGTGTATATACATAAGAAATGTATATAGATATATATAATGGTCTATGTATAAGGCAATGCGTGATGGACGTCATGCACTCTACTAGCTTGAATATCGCATTACAAGGAGGAATATATATATAATTTTATATGAAAATGATTATATGAGTGAATTTTATGTGAAATGGTCTCGTTTATGGATTGTGTGCCATTAATGTAACATAATACTACCATGAGATGAAAGGAGGGGCACAATCATGGTTTATGGGGTCGATATTTGAAGGCTGAGTAAATTGATGGAGGAGCCATAGTTGGTAATCCAAAAGAGATGTTAATGAAATTACCTATGAAGGGATGTAAAAGTCATGGCCACGATCACGAGAGTGGCAGCATGAGGGGGGAAGAGGTACCTAGATCGGTTCATGAGAGGTCATTATTGGGTGAGAAACTTTGGACCCAAAAATGAACATAGTCATTGGATTGGCATGATTTCAACTGTCATATCCTTTAAGGTGGGAAATCTACTGATAAAACCCATGTAAGTCTAGACCCTAAGGTTACTCCATCATTCGATTGGATTGACCTCTAGTTTTAATGGATTGTGCATTTGGAAGGAGTGGTCAAGTTTAATGAAAAATAATTAATACCATCATCTAAGCTAGTAATTAGATTTATAGTATGTTATATATATAAGGTACCCTCGTCTGTTGCATGTGGACATTAAGGATTTGAGGAGGGGCCCATAATATTTCAATTCATAAATTGCCAAAAAATTTATAACAATCTCCTCCCACATTTACACAAGTTAACTAGTCCACTAGGGTAAAAATGTGACAAACAGTTACTACGATGTGATTCAACTCCCCACTTATAGCTAAGGAAGAAGAACTAACAAGAAAAACAAATATGACCTTCCTCAATAGCTACAAGCCCTTCAGGAGACAACCAACCCTTCCAAGTGCCTAACCCTTGAAATAACTTGTCATTTAGTTGAGCTAGAACCCTAGTCACTACCATGAAAATCCATGCATGTGACTGAGGCCTTCCAATTGCTACCACAATAAGGCATGCCAATGATTGTGGTCCTTTTCAAGTAGTTTTGAGCGAGTGTCTCCAAATTATGTGCCACATTTTGAGGGCTAGGTCTCAGGCCTCTACCTAGAACTTCATGAAACTTCCAGAAATGATAAATAAGCATGAATTGAAGCTACTAATGCAACATTGGTACGACGAATTGACCTAAACCATACTATCCATGACGGGAATTTTGTCAAACATATCATAAATATTAAATCTATAGGTGACAATAACAAATCTGAGCATATGGTTTTCGTACTTATCTAAGAATCGTTAAGAAGCATTGATTCATTATCAAAATAGTTTCATTATCATCTATTAGGTCATACAATCATTCACATTTCATCACTAATGAAATCATGATGAGAGGCATAACAAAATTTTGTCATTAACCATGCTTATAACCAACATATAACCAACAAAAATATCAAGGATATAACAACCATAAAACCACATATTACCAAGAACATTTACACATTAAATACCAAAGGAAAAGGAGATCTTATTAATGAATGCATAAGAAAACCAATTCAAGGACTTCCATGTACCACCCGACCATAGATTTGGCTGAACCAAATATTTCTTTCAGCTAATTACCCCTATGCTATATTCCAAGCATGAATGTGGGACTCACAACAACAAAAACTAGGGTTTTATGTGGCTTTACAATATAACCTACCAAGGGATTTCAAGGGCTGAAACCCTCATCAATACAATGAGGATTTACTACAATCCCATTGGATCACTAGGCTTATACAAGCATCGATGCATCTAGATCTCTCCACCTAAACTATGAGGAATTTTTCTCTCAACATATCTCCTTTACCATGTATCTCGCCATTACCAGTCAAGGTATTCCTAGGCATATGAGGTGACTACCCGTTGGGCTTTATCATGTATCATGCCATTGTCGGCCAAGGGATTCCTAGGCCTAATGAAGGATATTCACAATTATTCTTTATCATATATCCCACCCTAGGATTCTAGGCCTTGGGATTAATCATAAGTCCACCCCACTCACCTTCGAATCCATTGTACAATTGAGCTCAACCAAAACAAGAGAACCCCATCAAACCATGGCTCTCCAAAAATGGCAAGGAAAGGTTGAAAAACATTATCACACCGGGAAATACCCATGCCAATGACAACAAGAGAACCAAAAAACAAATGCATGTAAAATGCATTCCAAAATAGCAATGAAAGAATTCATGAAACTCAATACTTGTAAGTAATCCCATTGTATATGCTTGATCTTGCTCTTCCTTGCTTGATATTTTGCTTCCTCTTTCTCTCTTGTCCTTCATTTTTCATTCTTTCCTCTAATTCTAGAGTTATATAAGAATTATCTAAGTGTCCAAGAGTATGAGAGAGAGAGAGAATAGAGAGATAGAAATCCAAAACTAAATTGACAAAATGTTGTGAACTGATCCTTCGAAGCCTTTTTATTAATAAGGCCTCTATTTGATTCAATTTCCATTATTTTCATTCATTTTCCTCCTCACATGGAACATGTGACCCTTCACCTTCCATTTCTCCTAATTTTCATTATTTTAATAAATAAAATACAAATTAATACCTCTTACCTTTCCAAAACCTTTTCCTTTTCCAAATTCCTTTGTCTTCTCATGAGAGCCTCATGCTTTCGATTGTAAAATACATCTAAGGGAGGGGTTTATTCTATTTTGAGAACAACTTCAGATGTAGGGGAGGCAGAATGATTTCCAAGTCATCAATATTGATCGCTTTATCTAAAGTCTCAATAGTGAGTGGAACCTTCTTTGTAATCTGAGGAGTCTTAAGAGTTTCTTTTGGGGATGAGGTATGTGCTTCCTGTGATGATGTCTTAACAATTTTATCAAATTGTTCCCATACCTTGAGTAGCTCGCTGGTATACAATAACACCTCAATCTATTATGTTGATATTGTGCTTTATTTATTTACCTGATTGACCTCAGGATATGTTGAAACCTGGGTTGAAACATGTTCGTGCTGTGAAACTGATTGTGAAATCCCCATTATATCAAGGGGGCGATTCTCTAACCTTGAACTCCTATACCCTTTGAAATTGATTAGCTATTTTGGATTTAGGCGAGATTTGGCTAACAAGTCTACCTGTTGATAGTCTTAGGTTGTTTCAAACAGGTCACCAAAATCATCAGGGTCATGCTGAAATTGCCAAACTTTGACCTAAGCTATGAAATTCTAGGCTACCTTTGCTGGACCATACTGCCTGGGCCAAACAATGGGAAATTTCATACAAAATATATTATTATTTTAAAGTGTTGCATGCCTAAAATTCTCTAAAGCAAAATCTCCATAGTGAATAGTAATAGATGACTAGATAGATTTTTTCACTTCCTTAAGTGATTTGGTTAAGCCATTGCCCATAGTTTGATAGGCAACTACTCAGGATAGAATCTTGTCAGCTACATATATAGGGAGGACATGAGGGGTAGATAGCACTAGTACAAAATGGCTAATTAGTTACTAGAAAAAACTAAAATTGAATATAAACAACCATTTTTCAGTGGGTGACTAATAGTAGCTAATTTATAGTATCTTATAGCGCGACCAACTTTTAGTCGTTTTTAGCTTATTCATTAATTGCTTGTCTCAATTTTATCATCTAGTAGTATATTTAGTCATAAATTTGGTCATTAATTTAGTCATTGATTTAGTCATTAATTGTCGCAATTAATGACCAAATATACAACAAAATATATTACTATATGATTACCTGAGAAAACCAATTAATGACCAAAGAAATATGACTAAAAAGTTGGTCGTTTTATAAGATACTGTAAATTAGCTACTAATAGTCATATATATACAAATTTTAGTCATCCTTAAAAACCAATTAAATGATTGAAGAAATATGACTAAGTTTTAGTTGTGTTATAAGATACTGTCAATTAGCAACTAATAGTTGTATATATGCAAAATTTAGTCATCATTTGTAATCATAAATTTATCATTTGCATTAGTCATTTATATTTTTCTGGTAGTTTCATATTCATCATATAAACAACTAATCTTTTCATATATTCCTTTTATTTGTGTTGATCATTTATCTATATAAACTACTAATTTTGTAGTTTTAGATTGATTTATGTGTTCATTATTAATTAACATAAATTAATTAGTATGATTTTGCAACTAAAGTAAAACAAATGTCATACAATGTGCATGTTCATCTAATATGGTAACAAAAAGCTACATATGTAAATTACAAGACTAAATAATATCAAGTGGAAATAAAAATAATTTCAACTACATAAATTTTATTATATAAAATGTCAAAAGTATTACAATATGAGTTTCCACCTTAGTATTTGTTGGACTACAATTTACACATGAAATATTGTTTCATAATTTCAAAACATTATCACTATGTTGCCAAGGCATTGCAAGTGAATTCACCAACTTTGAAGACTTGACCACCAACCTCTATGTGTGTGTCTTACGCAAGGTATTAGCTCGAAGCATATCACTATACATGTTATTTTATATCTCATTTTGCATTTGTCACTCCGGTGTTATTGTTCTCCTCTTTCTTCTCTTTTTGCTTCTTACCATAAATATTGAATTCCTCTCCTGAAAATGAAAGAAAATACAATTCAAAGTATAAGACATGAACAACGATGAATACTTGAATATAAACTACAGTAGACTATAAAAAGTTTATACGAGATATACCTTAACATGAACAATGTCAATGCCATTTTACCCCATAAAAGCAAGAAACTCAAACAAGTTTTCTTTGGTTCGGGTAGTGGCCCTTATGTGGCCATATGACTTGTATAAACAAAGAAAATAAAACATCACCAGAGAAAAGAATACCTTAGTAACTTAGTAATATTCAACGCTCAGAGAGAGTTTAGGCACAATGATGCCAACTAAGTTACATGGTAAAAAGATCATGTTGTAGATAACTTGTTAAAACAAATAATATGAGTTGTGATGTTTAACCCTTTTTGTTTTATTCACAACAACATTTCATTCTCTAATGCTTGAACTTGTTCAAGTATATAGGCAACTTTTTATCAAATAACAACATGAAAGTAAAAATTTTTAATAGTCATGAAAATATTTTAACACAAAACAATTAAAAGGATTTAAATTAATATCATGTCACACTAAACTCATCTTCAAGATTAGGATCTTTTTTAAATGGACATGATACCAATTATTTTCAATTTCATAATTAAAATACAAAACAAAATCAAAAGAAACATTCAAAATACAATCAAACAATAAAGAGATGATATCATGGAATGAGCATTCCAATTATAAGAAATTTGTTTAACTATCTTCCAGTGCCTTGTCTAGCATTCCTAAAACATTTTATTTCCCAAAATAATCTTGAGGTGAAAGAATCACAACATTAAAAACCATAGGAATCCCTACTAAAAACATTTCCAAATTCAATGGCTCAGGTGCCTGAAACATCTCCAACAATAAATGAATCATATCGAAAGCATGCTCTACATTGTCTCCCCATCCTTTTTCCAATCCAATTTCATGTAACTTGCCCACACTAGAATCAAGTAACAATCAAATGAAGGCATAAGATAGATATCCTTTGCATAAAATATATATCATTTTCACAATAAAAAGAATTCACAAAATATATATCCTTTGCGTACGCAAATGTAGTGCTAAATTAAAATTCATGTATTTGGGGAGTGGTAGCAATGAAAAATATTTTCAAAGGGTATGTTGATGAGTGATGTAAGTAGAATCATCCATTATCCAACATATCCAATAGAATTTTCAAAAAAATTAATAGCATCCTATCAAGAAATAATCCAAATTATGACACCGTCACCATGCAAAACATGTCGATATGCCACCATGAAAAGCTTTTTAATATGATTAGTGATATGCCATTTAAGTTGTACATTCTTCTATAATACCTCAAAAATTTCATCTGCAGATTTGCAACAATTGATTTGAATTCCCTCTCCCATGAGAGATTTCAACATTTGATTTGCTTATTAATAATCTATGATGATCATCAAGAAGGGGTTTATTAAAAGAACCTTCCTCACCTATACTACCACTATATGATCTCCCTTGTCATAATTTATTGACCTCCTCGAAGCTTAGGCCTTCCTTCTTAGGAACAGAAGCAACGACAAAAAGGAATGCAACCCCAACAATAGTTATGAATACTATAAACGTTTTGGATGTTTCCAACACATCAACCAAAGATAGAAATCTCTCTAAAACAATCAGATTAAATATTTAACACATTGTTGCAACAATCCCTCCACGCACAATTCTATATTTTGAAGTATAAATTTTGGAATTGACTATCCATGGAGTTGGCCCCCTATTAGGTGAGAACAAACTTATATACAAAACCAAGCCACAAAAAAAATCCAACCATAGCTAATTGGACCTACATTGTTGTACCAAGAGTGAAAATTATGGGAATAGTATTACCCAGATGTTGGCCTTTTTATTAATGATATTTTAGGGGATTAGTTCTACCAGAGCATCCAATACAACACTCAACCTTATCCTTTTTGGGAATGACATATGGGTTGGGAAAACCCAAGAAAAAATGGGACCCTGGTATGGAAGTCCTCGTGCTCTGTTGAACTCAACAGTAAACTGAGGCACTGTTAGCTATATAGAGCTGCTAAAATAATGAGTTTTAAACCTTATATGATCTTTAAAGTCCTGACACTTGCATAAGTACCCCTTCTAAGAAGCCTTGAAATTCGAAATAGTTTGGGATATGGCAAGGGTTTCATGCCATAAGGACTTAATATTTTGATCGGAAGACTAATTATTTTCTTTATGATGCTATTGAAACGAGATATATTTCAACATAGGCAGTGTCATTGAATCTTAACAATTAAATTTTTGAACAAAACAATGTGTTTACACTCAAGAAGTTAATTTGAGTAATATTTCTACTTAGTATCTGTAATTTGTTGAAGGGACATCGTTGGGATATGTTGGAGGAATTATCATATGAATTGATTCCATGTGTTGTAATTCAAATATTTCTTGAAATCCAAGATAACGTTGGATTAGAATTAAAATTCTTCAATTGTTAAGAAAAGCAACACATTATTCAGTAAACTATATAAATTAACTTAACTCTGATTCATATATTGATAAGGGCAAAGTTGTATAGTGATGCATAGGCTGTAATGGATCATTCTTCTATTACCTGCAAGGATCAATCCTCAATTTCAAGCATTTTCTGGGCATTAATCTCTACATATTTAGGTTTTTTGCTACCTATAGTCCTTAAAAAGTTGAACAAGACTTGTGCACAATGTCAAATGATGCCAGAATTTGCTAACATATTACAAGTCTTTGCAAGTGACGTTCATTGTTGCAATATGATTCTTAAAGCTTTATATCATATGGAACAAATGGAATTAGTGATGGAAATCTTTAGAAATTGCAAGAAAGTGGATTTTGTCCAACCATTACTACTTGGAATTATGTTTTTCAAACTTTTTGTTATAGGGGTAAGCTACCAGAGCCCCCAAAATTATGCAATCCATCCATCAAATATGTTGCATTCCCGACTTTTGTACCTATGATTTACTTATTGATGGATACTGAAACGAAAGTAGAGTGTCAAAGGCTCTTGATAGTGTGAATGATCTCATTTCACAAGGAGGATTTGTGCCTAAAACTAAAGCCTACAATTCACTTATCAAGGTATCCTATAGGATAAGTAATTTGAAGGATGTTAACTGCCTCCTTCAACAAATCCATCAAAGGATATTGAAACCAAACTTTGAAATTCATATAGTTTTAATTGAAAATCATTTTTAGAAGGGAAGCATTAGACATGTTATAGAGCTACACAATCAAATGCTAGAACATGGTATTTTCCTTGACATGAATAGCTACAGTTCATTCACTAGCATATTTTTTAAGCTTGGAATGCTAGAGGAGGTGAATAATCTTATCTTTCAAATGTTAGACAAGGGATTAGTTCCTACATCAACAATTTTCTCATTAGTTGTGGAGATTAACTACCTTAATGGAAATGTTGAAAAACTAAACATAATCCATGATGACATTATTAGAAAAGGTACAACATTGAATGTTGCAACTTATACTACACTAACTGAAGGGTTGTATAAAGGAGGAAAAATGGAAGAAGCAAATAAATGGTTTAATGAAATGCAGGTAAGGGGTTTGACTCCCAAAAATAGTAGCTATGCCAAGCTTATATACGACCACTACCAGAGTGGGAATTCAAGGATGCCATTGAAGTTTTTGGAGGAAATGATTCACAAAGGGTTTCCTCCTATTGCCATATCTATCTACGAAAAGGTTGTTGGTGGGCTTTAGGAGGATGTAGATATTCAGAAAGCTCATAATATTTATACTCAAATACTAAAGAAATATCTGGTAGTCCATAAAAAGTATTTATGTCATGTTAGTGTTTGTATCTTCATACTTCCATGAGGGATCAAAATTTGCTCTTTGCATTTTCATTTTAGGGGTTCCATACTAAAATTTTTGCATCATTTCCTTAGGTCATGTGAAACTGATCCACTCATGGTTGTCTTATCTTTAGAAAATCTAATTTCTCCCTTATAGAGTATACTTGGTGACCCTTCTTCAGGTTGTCTTCAGTTATGGTTTCATGGTAAATTTTCAATCATGCTTTCATTAGGTCATAGGGCATGTTTTCATTAGGTCTTAGGGTTCCATTAATAAGGTCAAGAGCATGATTTAAAAGTGTAAATAAAGGGAAGAAAGGGTATGAGGATGATAAATAAGTCAGGCATGATGGCTTGCAGGTCATAGTCACTATAGAATTATCTCTTAAACTAATGTAATTTTCACCTCAAAAACATGTTTTTGAGGTGAAAACAGAGTATTTTAAGTTAACTTGTATTTCTTATGTAATTTTAAGTAACTTTATGTAATAAATGATCCTGGCTACACCAAAGCATCTTTCCTTGCTACAAGACAAAGAAACATTGCAAAAATCATTTCAAGTTGAGCATTATCCACCGAAAAGAAACAACGAAGAAAAGGCATTAAAAACAAAGTTTTGAAGAAGGTCTAGAAACATTAGAAAGTGGGTTTTTCAAGTGAAAAATCAAAATTTACTCCTATATAAGCTCTCACATTTCATTTTCAAGTTCATAGTTCTCATTTGGCAAGCAAGGAGTCAAAAAGTGAGGAGAAGAGGAAAGGTTGAGTGAGTTTTGGGCAAAGGAGAAGTGGCGTTGTGCTTCTCGAGGGTGGCACTGTGCGTTTGGAGTAGTGGTGAAGTGGCATTGCACTTCTACAGTCTAGCATTGCACTTTTCAGGAAGGAGGGTCGGTGTTGCACGTTGAGAGTTTGGCTCTGCGCGCCTGGGCTCAGTGTTGCATATCTGGAGATTTTCACAGTGTAAATTTACACTGCGTTGCGCTTCTAGAGGTGGTGCTTCACATCTATGGGTTGGCATTGCGCATTGAGAAAAAGGGATAGAAAGGCCTAAAAAATCATAAAAAACTTCAATATTGCCCTCTCTTCCCTTCATACAAGTAATTTCTCCTCCCATACTACATTATTGGTTTGCATTCAAACTTTTAAACATAATTCCCCATGGAAAATGTTAAACCCTAAATTCTCTCTTGGTTATGCCTAAACCCTAAACCCCAATTATTACTCCTATCACCTATCACTAGAACTCTAAACTCTTTCCCTATTACATTCCAAAACATCTACATCCCTTTATCCCTCTTCCCAAACAACAATATCTCAAACAAACCAAGCCCTCCCTCTCACTTTCATGATTCATATCCTTCCCTTCCTTGCTAGTCTACCAAAACACCTCATAAGGTCATATCCCATCCCCTCACTCCTAAATCACTCTTGATCATTCCCTTTATCCATTTTGTTGGGGTGTACAGCCTCAAATTTGCAAACATGGATAGAGAAGACAGAGACTATGAGGAGGAGGAAAACAAAGGTAGTGACAGTTTGACAGATAGAACTAGGCATCAGAGAAAACCACACAAGGGAAGCAAAATTATCAGGGAAGAGCCATCAAACCTTAGAGAATCGCAAGCCTCTCAATTGGTTGTCACTTGTTTCAGATATCTTGGCTGCTAGGAGTTTTGTGAGTAGGTAAAGAGAGTTCAACACCACCCTGAGCTAACTAGAATTTTTGTAGCTCATCTTCAGGACAACAAGGTGACTCTTGTTGGGGTGACATTTACAGTTTCCCCTTCCATCATTATAGATGCAACCAAGATTCCAAATATAGGGGAGAAATGGTATAAGGTGTAGGACCTGGATGAACATTATTATGAGCCTTATTTCAAACCTAGGTACAGAAATGAGGCAAAAATACTTTTTCCTTTCAGATTCCTTGAGGACAAGTATGTGCCCATGATGAAAATCATCATTAAATATTTCACTTGTGAGGACATATTTTCCAGGCTATACATCTATCACATTAGGCTTCTCATGCATTTTATCAAGGTGAGGATGTTAAACCTCACTTATTTCTTGTTTAGGGATATTGAGAAGATGTCCCATTTTATGCAGAAGAAGCCATACCGTGAGCATATGAGTAGTATCTATCATTATTCCTTGATCAAGATGATTGTACTTCATCATCTTAGTCTCATGAACATCTCTTTGGAGACATTTATAGCTCACGACATCTTCAGGGGTCCTCAAATTCATCCACGATTATCTTAAGGAGGGGAACCTTCTAATAGTGCTCAGGTGAAAACAAATGAGAAGGCCAAAGATACTAGAGCTACTAAGGTACCCAGGACTTAAATGACATATCAAAGGGGCACAAGGAGATTGTTTGCAACTAATAGGAGAGTGTTTTCTCCATGGGATGTGGAAGGGACCTTGCTTTCTTCATCAATCCATAGGCAAATGCTAGCTCCACGGGATGTGGAAGGGGCTTTGCCTTCTTCATCAACACAGTAGGTATAGGCTGAGCTGCTGCATAAAGCAAAGGAAAAGATGTTGGAGGAGAGTTTTGATCACGAGGAGAAAGAAAGAGACTTTGATTTGATAGAACATGAGGAGCCGGAGCAGTGTTATACTCATCATGGCATGGAAATAATTGATTTTAAGGCTCAAGATGAAGAAAAAATAAAGCACATCGTCATACAAGAAAAGGAGACTCAATTCCAAGCTTTGATGGACAATTTGGAGAGGGCCAAGTAGCTCATCACACATTTGGAATAGGAGAACAAGCAGTTGAGTGACAAGTAGGTCCTCATCGAGCTAGAACTTCTCAAAGTAAAATGACAAAGTGATAAGGAGGCACATGTCACTTTGACTCCTATTGAGAAGGAAATTGAAGATGATAGAGAGACTTGGCTTGAGAGAGTCAATTTACACCTAGAGAAGCTATTGCAGAAGGCCAATAGGGATAATCAGATGATCAGCCACATGGCCTACCATTACAGGACTCGAAATAAAATTTGCAACATGAGGGTCAAAAAAATGAAAGTTAGGCTAAGGCGGGCTCTAAAAGGAAAAAAGGAGGAGGATGGGCTTAGGTTTCTTGCTGAAGATTCCTTGGATCATTAGGATACTTGATGATGGTGCTTCTCACCAATTTTGGTCAAGTTTGGAAGAGCTTTTGTCATTTGCAAATTTTGAAGTTTTAAACACAGAAAATCAGGCTTAATGCGTAGCGCCACTGGCACTGCGCTTTTCCTAGGGGCACCCTATGCACAAATGGTTTTCATTTTTGGATTTAGAGTGATGAGTACATGCACCCTATGGATTTGATAAGTTTTTGGGGTAGAAAGAGTCCACCAAAAGGTCAAAAAACACCCTAAAAATGACCTTTCCGCCACTTTTTGCACACACAAAAGTAGTCTTCAGAGAATCAAGTTTTGAGGGGACAAATGATCTTCAAATGAAGACATGCTAGGTGTTTTGGAAAGTAGAAATGAAGGCCTTTCGAGTGAGCTATCATGAGCTCAATTTGGATTCTGGGAAGGCATCCAAAAGGGACCTGAAAGTGGTGCTGCACTTTGGGCCATTAGCACTGCACGTAGGGCAAATTTTGCACAGGATGGCTATTTTTCGAATTTTTTATTGTGTTCATGGATTTTCTGTCATGGAGGATGTTTTACAATTGTAAATGATGGCTTGGAATGTTAATGTGATGGATAATTAGTAGTAGATGATAGATTCATTGCACTAAAAGTCAATTTGAGCTCAAATGAATCAGTTTTTCACTTTTAGAGGCAAGTTGTTAAGATGCCTATATTTTTGTTTCTTGTTCAGTGTTGGTTAGATTAGCTCCTCATATTAGGGATTTGACCCCTGAGGATGGGAGGAGGTTGAAACAAAGCCTATATCTTCCTCTTCTTTCTCATTGTAAAGGGTTGGACTCAACTGGATGCTAAGACCTTGATTGTATATCATTTTGTAGCAGTTTAGCAAGAGATTAATAAGAATGGAACCTATTTTTATGGGATCCATGTGGCATGGAGTTCTAGTGCATTTTTTATTCTAGTGATCATATGTTAGTATGTTTTGTGTTTTCCATTAATCATTTCATTGCTTCTATGTGAATGCTTTCAAGTTGATAGGCAGAATTCATTACATTAGTGCTCTGCTTTGGGAAAATATTCACCATTATATGTTTTCTACAATTTGGGAAGGATCCATGGTTATCACATGCTCTTCCTAGCCTCTCACCAGTTTTAAACACCTCACCCATTTTTATATGGGAATAGTGTCCACTCGGATGCTGCTATTCCCACTAAGATGGGTGGCTATCTTAGAAACAAACAATCAAAGTCTACTATTGATTCCTTTTATGAGAATAGATGAGAGGAGAACCAAGAGGGCCAACCTGAGTCTTGCGCTCAATTTCCTCTCCTTCTTGATAGAGTTGTGCCGCTTCTTCTTTGTTTGCTCAACTTCAAAAGGACCTGTGGAATCACAGCAACATACTACTATGCAAGAAACAAGGATCTAAATTCATAAATAATGCAGGATCAGATGTGCATTAACCATATACAATCATATATAAACAAGTACACCAGGATATGGAAGGAAACAAGAATAGCTTTTTTCAGATAAAAAGTAGCAAGAGGATTACAACCATGAGCAGCTCTAACCCAGCATCATCCTCTAGCTAAGAAGCCCTTCTTTCACCTCAAGCAAAGAAAAATCACCCAACA
>APFE031041420.1:490-23125 GCA_000404065.3 Pinus taeda
CAAAGCCAAGAAGGGAACAAGACCAGCTCCTCCATCAGTGTTATGGCATGCCTAACGGGATGCAAAACTGATGCTGATGAGACACCTACATATGCATATGCAAAGAGTTGTTTGATCACCGATGGAGGGCTCAAGACCGACACTAACATGTTGGACAATAGTGGGCTCAAGAATCTTATCTTGTGGGAATTTCATGTCAAGTCATATTCAGGTCATCCGAGATATCAAAAGATGTTGAAGGAAGTTAAGAAGTTCTACTACTAGTCGAATATAAAGAAGGAATTGGCAGATTTTATGGTTAGATGCTTGGATTGTCAACAATTAAAGGCAGAGTGTAAGCATCCATGTGGGTTACTACAACCGATTCCAATTCCGAAGTGGAAATTGGAGGTAATTTCTATGGATTTCATTACAAGTTTGTTGAGGACATCTAGACAGCATGACTTTATCATCGTTGTGGTTGACAAGTTGGCTAAGGTAGCTCACTTCATTCCAGTGAAGTCTACTCATTCAACTAGTGAGGTAGCACAAGTTTTCATCATAGAGATAGTGATATTGTATGGTATTCCTAGGAATATTTTGTCAGACAGAGATGTTAAGTTCACTTCCAAGGTTTGGAAGGAGTTATTTGTAGATTTTGGTACAAAATTATCCTTCAATACAACTTATCATCCGTAGAAAGATGGATAGACAAAGAGGGTCAATAGGATTTAGGAGGACATGTTGATAATGTATGTTATGCATTAGCAGTGAAAGTGGGAAAATTACCTCCCACTGGTAGAGTTTTATTACAACAATGGGTATCATGAGTCTATGAAAATGATTTTGTTTAAGGCACTTCATGGGCAGAGTTGTAATACTCCCATCAGTTGGAGTGATCCAGTGAACAAGGTGTTGATAGGATTGGACATGTTGGTAGAGTTGGAACAAGAAATTCAAGTTATCAAGAAGAATTTAAAGGCAACATGGTATAGATAGAAGAGTTATGTAGATTAGCACAAGGCATTCAAGGAGTCTTAGGTTGGGGAGCATGTGTACTTGTGCATCAATCCAAAGAAGAGCTCCTTGAGGATTGGATCATGTGTGAATTTTCCCCCTCAGTATTGTAGGCCTTTCAAGATCCCTTAGAGGATTGGACCAGTGGCCTACATTTTTGCACTGCCTCCGACAATGAAATTCCATGATGTTTTCCATGTTTCATTGCTTAAGAGATATATAAATTATAATCATCATGTTATTGATTGGTATGTATTGTAGGCGGAACCAGAAGGAGAATTATAGTCAAAACCTCAGTGCATTTTACAGTGGAAACAACTCATGCTTTAGAACCGAGGAATCAAGCAAGCTAAAGTGTAGTGGAAGCACTTTGATCCTGATGAAGCTACATGGGAGATGGTTAATCAGATGCAGGCTATGTATCATTCGCTATTTGCTGACTAAGCGAATGTGATTTGATATATGTTTTGATGTTATGCTTTGGTTATGTCTATATATGCATATGTTGTAAATATCGCATCGAGTTATTTTATAAAGCTCCAATATGTGGTATGGTGTTCATAATATGTTGTTTATGTTTTCAACAGATGAATATGATGTAAATGTTGCATCGAGTTGTGTTATAAATCTCCATAGGCAATATGTTTTAGTTTTTCAGCGATTTGTTGATTGTAGGTGTCATTGAACACTAAGGAGGGTGTTTCCCTAAAGGGGTTGGTTTTGTAACAGCCCTGGTTAAAAATCCATGTAATAAAGTTAATAAAGGTAAAATACTACCAATGTCATGGGACACATATTCCAATATTAATGTTGAGAAAAACATCCTATTGTGTGTTTATTTGGTTTATTATGGCTAAGAGTAAATTGGTAAAGGCATTGAAAAAGGCTTTAAAAAGACAAAAGGCATTTATTTATGAAAATAATGGAAATTAGGAGTAAAGGAAGGTGAAAGGTCACAAGGTTGCATGTGAGGAGGAAATTGAAGGAAAATGAAGAAAATAGAGGCCTCATTAATAAAAAGGCTTCTGAGGATCGGTTCATAGCTTTTATCAGTTTAATCTTCTGTTAGTTCAGTTTTGGAGCTCTCCTTATTCTCTCATACTCTTGCACACTTAGAGAATTCTTAGAGCACTCTAGCATTGGAAAACGGAAGGAAAAGGAATGACAAGAAAGCAAAGGGAATAAAATCTCAAGCAAGGAAGATTTTAATCAATCAGTTGTAGAAGGATTACTTGCAGGTATCGAGTTGCATGTATGATTTCCTTTCTATTTTTGGCATGCATGGTATATGCATATGTGTATTTGGTTCTCTTGTTTTCATTTCCATGAGTTTTTCCAGGTGTGATAGTGGTTTTCATCCTTGCCTTGCCATTTTAAGATAGTCATGGTGTGATGGGGTTCTTTCATTGGGTTGTGCTAGATTGTCGAATGGTTTTGGAACCATGTGAGGTGGTCTCAAGAAAATTCCCAAGGGCCTAGGAATCCCTTAACCAGTAATGATGGGATACATGGTAAAGCCTAAGGGTGGAGATGGGAAAATTCCTCAAGTTAATGGTGAAGAAATGCAGAGGCATCCATGATTGTTTAGAGCCTAGTGATCCTTTGACCAATTTTGGTGGGATTGCAGTAAATCATGGTAATGTATGTGTATTTGTTTGGGCCTAGAAATCTCTTGCTCGTAAAGGCGAGATACATGGTAAAACCTAGTTGTATAGATGAGGGTTTTGGGCCTAGAAATCGCTTGACCAGTAAAGACGGGATATGCGATAAAGCTTAAGGAAGCCCTGGTTGTTTTTGTTGTGAGTCCCACATTCATGCTTGGAATATGGCACAAAGGTGATTAGATAAAAGAAATATTTGGCTCAGCCCAATCTATGGTCAGGTGGTACGTGGAAGTATAGTACTTGATTGGATTTTGCATATGTTAATAAGATCTCTTTTTCCCTTGTATTTCATGAGTATTTATTCTTGTTATTATATGGATTTGATGGTTGTTTTATCATTACATTTATTTTGGTTATATGTTGTACATAAGCATGGTTTTATGGAAGACTTTAGTTATGGCTCTCATCATGTTTTGATTGGTAAATGAATGGTTAATGAATGTAAGACCTAATAGATGAAAATTAAGTTATTGTGAGAGGGCATCACCCCTTCTTGATGATTCACAGATAAATATGATATCCCTATGTTCAGATACATAATTATGACATGTAGATTACATGTTCATGATGTGTTTTACGAAATTTTTGTCATGGTAGGGATGTGTTAAGTTAAGTCCATGTTCAAGTTTTGATTTAGATGTCATGTCTTCATGTTATTTATCATTTATGATAGTTTCATTAAGTTATGGGTAGAGGTATGGATCCTAGCCCTAAAAAAAGTGGCTCATATCTCAAGGTCATTGGCGTAGAACTGAGTGAATTAATCTACAATCGCTAGAATGCATGCTTATGGGAGTGGTTGAAGGGTCTCAACCACTGGCTTGCATTTCCATGGGAGTGACTAAGAGGCCAATTTAGTAAAAAAGTAATTTAACTCAGGGTTTGGGCACCTAGAGTGGTTGGTTAGCTCCTTGGGGTCATGTAGCACCTGAAGGAGGTCAGTAAAGCTTTGGTTTATCGATTCCACTTTCTTAATTGTACTTAAGGAGTTGAGTCATATCATAGTAACTCTCCATAACATATTTACTCCAATGGAACAGTGAGCTTAGGTAAGTGTGGGAGGATGGTGTTACACAAATATAAAGTGTGAGATTTTTATCACAAAAAATATGTCGTTGATGACACATGACATTAATATGGAAAAAAATGCTTCTATTAATATGCTTTTAATGAAGAAGTGCAGTAGGGGGAAAAGACAGTTGAATAAAGATATTTTTTCTAAAAGCTATTCAGTGGAAAAGTGAGAATATAAAAGATTGAAGAAAGGGTCCTTTTTGTCCAGAAAAATTGCAATGTCGACCTGGATAAAACCCTTCCAAAAACATTTAAACTTGCATTGATGTATCTTAGAGTGGTAAGTCACTAAATTATAATAGGACAGTTATTCCTTCTAGTGTAGATTTGATGAAATTTTAATCTATCTACAGTATTGGATTTCATTATGTAAAGAAATACCCTTCAAGATAAATCGATTAACTTAAAAGGACGTTGGAACCTTTAAACTAGATGGGCATGCGATTAAGTTGGTAGAATGGTAGGTCACTCACACATATTTAATCTCTTATATGTATGACCTAGAAGCATGACTCGCAAAAACTAATATTGCAAAACATTGTGAATGGGGAGCATGACCTAAAAAATTTAATATCTGATGTAGGAGTGTGACCTGCAAAAATTAATATAACAAATCAATAAATCCAAAAAACCCTAGTAATAAAGGTTGCACTTTGTGCAGTTGACCCTAGCCCGATATCGATGAGCCCATCTATGTAGGTACACATGAGAAAGGAGAGAAACAATATATTTACAAACCTTGAACAACTTAGAGGGCCCATATTTGTCATAACAGAATTCAGAATGTTCAATTGGGAATTTATTTTTTCTTAAATATCAAACAACACCCCAAATTTATGATTGGTCTCATAGAACCCATGCCCATCTAATTCCCGGTCAGATAACAAAACATATTTACCCGCATTCTCTAAAAACCTAATTGAACCTGAAAATGCCATCATAAACCCTTTTTACCCTAGTTAGAAAAACCCTAACACAGATAACTGGCCTTACAAAATTTAGTTATGAAAAAACAACTTCTATCCAGATATTAGGACGATACCTATTTCGTTGAAGGCGTTGAAAGCAAAGAAAGAAATGAAAAATTATTCGTTGCGAAGCGTAAAAACCGAAAATTGATTTACTAGGTTACGGTTATGAACCTACCATGTTACGGTTCATTTAACAGGATCAACTTCCATTGGATGTTGCTTAAGGATCTTGTGTCAATTCTGAATTATCTCTTTGGAGGGATCTCTTTCTTTAAATTTCAACAGGTGAGTGACGAAAATTTTAATGAATTCAATAAGATGACGTGAAATGAAAATGCATCCCAATTGTTTAACGAATGCTCGACACTATGAATAAAAACTCTGTTGGGGATTTTTCTGGTAAAATCCAAAAAACAACAGAAACTCACGCACAGAGACAATGCTCTGTTTTCCTTTTTCCCAGGATCTTAGCACAGGGAAGCTTTTTAACAAATTGCTGAGAACAGAGTATTAAACACACATAAAAGGATTTGTATTCATCAAAAAAAAACTGATACAAAATTCATCCTCTTTCACTCAGAGGGATTTACCAAGAACTTCAAAAAGAATTACTTTGTCTCTTTTTGAGATTTTACACTGCTGTGTGTAAAAATCTCTTTTACATTACTGCTGTAAAAAAACCCAAAAATTACATACACTGCTGTCTCATGTTCTTCTTCTTTTACTTCGCACTGTTGTGCCAATTTCTCACTTACATTACATTCTCAGAACAACATCATTACAATCACTTCACACTGCTGTGTGTTTTTCTTCTTGCATTCGCTGCGGCGAGTTTTTCCTTTTTTTGCACTCTCTTTGCTTCGCACTGTTGTGCTTTTCTTTACAATTTCTGCTTGAACCAATAAAAAATACATGTATATATATGACTTACAAAATAAATTACTTACATCCGTGTTGCCATGCTTCCGTAAAAGAAAACAATAAAAATTAAATGCTTTTTACTGGCCTTTACTTGTGTCCATACTCCCGCTGAAATAACAATGATAAAATTAAAAGTTTCACCAAAACTTACCAACCCACAGTAAATTGCATTTACTGTTTTACTGAGAAAAACGACGGTAAAGAAACTTTTACTTCAAGTCAAATTTATTTGCAGACTTTTACTTCAACCATTATACAATATGGTTTTGGAAATCCATCGGGTCCAAGCTTTATCGCATAGCAAGCATATATGCATAAGTGTGCACCCATGGTTTCCCCGATTGCGAAAATACTGTGGACCCGATAATCTATAAAAAAAATTAATACACTTGTCGGGTCCGGCCCATCGGCGATCGCTCATCGCAGCATATGAACGCCTCCTTGTCAGTCCTCCCTGCCACTTCGCCGATACGATATCGGCGATCGCTCATTGCTGAATTTTCATGTTGTTGTGATGTCCTCCCGATGCGAAGTTGAAATTACACTTTTAACACTCCCCTTTAATTTCAACTGCTGGGCATTCAATCATACCCAAACACTTCCTCAAAAATTCAAAGCTTTTCTGGTGCAATGGCTTTGTCAAAATGTCTGCAGCCTGTTCATGGCCTAAGCTCCTTAACATTCTTCTCATCCAAACTCCTTGACATGCTACTGTTACAAAAGAGTCTTCCTCTTAACAGAGTGATTCACCAACACTGCTTCAGATGCAGTTCCACAAACAACGAAAGGGTATTCCTCACACAGAGGGATTCACCAAGAGATTATGTTGAAGAGCATCTTCCTCTAAACCAGAGAGATTCACCAGTCTATGCTGAAAAGCATCTTCCTCTTGACAGATGGATTCACCAAGAGACTGTGCCAAAAAAAACACCTTCCTCTTTAATAGAGGGATTCACCAAAAGGCTGTGCTGAAAAGCACCTTCCTCCTTGATAGAGGGATTCACCAAAATTTCACTTCCTCTCACAGAGGGATTACAACCAGATACTGCTTTAGATGCAGTTCCAAAACAGCAAAAATATTACTCTGCCTCTTTTACAAATAATTTTACACTGCTGTGTAAAATCCTCATTCACTGCTGTAAAATAAAAATTTTCTTACATGCAACCTCATTACATTCGCACTGCATTTCAATAAAATTTACTTTTACTGCTGTAAAAGTCTTCTGGTTTCATTTACTCTGCTCAGGCTGCTGCGAATTCTTTTTCTTCTCAACACGCTGCTGTGTTAAAAACTTTTGCATTTACTGCTTTATGCTGAGAAATTCTTACTTTGTTTTACTGCTGTAAAATAAGAATTTATTTCACATTCATTCGTGTGAAATTTCTCATTACATTTAAAATTCTGAGTTTTCACATTACATATAAATAAATAAAAATACTTTTTCATTCCCATTCATTTCAACAAAGTATAAGCACCTGTGAAAAGGAATTCCAAACTTTCATTTGTTGCCGCAAATCTTTCATCCTGTCACACTGTTGTGCTCCCCTAGGTTTTTATTTGTTGTTGCTAACCATTTCACTTTTCATCTCTTTCCTTTTGTTCTGTCTTCGCACTGATGTGCGGATCTCCTTGCTTTGCATTACAATGCATATAATTCATTTAACAACCATTACAAACACATACCTTCATGGCTTCTGCTTCCACAATCTCAATGCTGCTTCACCTCTGCACTACTGTGCATAAAATAAACACTCTCAACAAAAAATTTCATGCATGGCTGCGCATCCCTTTTTTTTAACTCAAGGGAAAAATCTTTTTTTTTATGCGACTGCATTGGTCACAATACATAAAAAATATATGACATTTTTTTTGTTTTGAGTCATACTCTCGTGACCAAATACAAAACATTAAAATTAAATCTTCACCAACCATTTACGAATGCCATTGAACTTCATTTAATGTTTTTCTGAAACGCTGGTCAACCAAATTTTTACTCCACGTAACTTGTTGCAGGTCGGTTGTTGTCCGATAAGGTAACTGGTTTTTCTTGATCTGTTTTCCTGTTGCACGATGGCGGATTCCTAATTGACTGTGCTATCGTCGCTGTCCCTACATGGCAGTTGGAATAACATTCCAACACTCCCCTTTAAGAAGGTCTTCATTAAATAATCACTGTTAATATAGTTCAACAATAATGATCAAGAATTACAGGCTCCCCTTAACTGTATGCATTGTCTTCTTTCAGCAAGGTTTTCTCAAAAGAAACTTATATCGACTGGAGAGCTCAAGGGACTTTTAGACTGTATTTCCTTTCTTCTCCATACTTGTGTAACTTTCTTCTTTTGCATGGGTCTAGCTTGTGTAAGAGCCCATGTTAAGTTACACTCACGTGCCATATGCCCAATGTTATGACACTTGAAACATTCTACATTGTTCATAAATAAAATTTCATGATTTCTTCTTGTAAAATTGCTTCTTGGAGGTTGTCGGAGACCATAACATCTATCTCTATGAAATGCTTTACAGTCTTTTTCCATATGACCAAAGTTTGAACAAGAATAACAATAATCGAAAAATGAACTTTGGTACCAGGGAGATGTAGGTTTCCTTGATGTACTTCTGAAGCCTTTCTGCGTTGAGATCCTTTGATGATAACCATTCTCTCTTGCCTCTTTGACATCATCAACATTTCTTCTTGGAGTAGGATTTCTTCTATTGTAGCCTTGATTTTTCTCCTTCCCTTTGCTGGAACTAGGAGCATCACAATTTCTTTCTGGCTTCTTCACATCTCCTTTGCTTAAAGCATTTTCATTCTTATTTGAGGGTTCACCTACATACCCAAGTCCTGATTTATCAAATGGAGATCTGTGATAGTTGAGCATGTCATCCAAGGCTTGAGAGCTCTTCATGATTTTGTTCATCCCTTCAACCTTTTTCCTAAGGAGGACAATCTCTTCTTCCAATCTTTCACACTCATTATTTTTCTTTGCAAGTTGTTCCTCAGTTTCTTCCTTGCTACGAGTAGCTTCAACTGCTACTATTTTAAGGGAGATGATATCTGACTTCATTTTGGAGATTTATTCATTCTTTGCTTGACTGCTCTCCATTTTCTTCTCAGCTTCTTGTGCCTGTTTCCTGGCTTCTTGTAGCTCAGACTTAAGGGAGGAGACCTCTACCTTGTACTTTCCAATCTCTTCTACAAGTTTGTTCACTCTCTTGTGCCTTTGTTCAAGTTGACTTGACAAGGCATCTTCCTGCTTCTTTGCTTTATTCAACTGATTTGTCATAGATATGACTTCTTCATGATGCTTCCTTCTGCTTTCATCAAGTTCCTTCTTAAGCTTGGCGAGCTCTTCATCCCTTTCTTGCACTTGAAGCTTGATGAGGTCAACCTTCTCATTTTCAGCTTCTATGATGGGTTCAGAATTTCCTTCTTGACTGATGGTCATGGTCAGTGCTCTCTTTGCATGAAGGTCATGAAGTCTGTCCCATATATCCTTTGTTGATGAATATTTTCCTAGATTCTTCTTTACAGAATTAGGCAGTCCATCCAAGATTGTCTTTACTACTTTTGCATTGTACTCCTTGGATTCTCCATCCATTTTACTATCATCAATCACTGATTCCCAGATTTCAATCCCTTCAAACTTTAAGAAAGTCCTCATTTTTATTTCCCATATATCAAAGTTCTCATTGAACCTTGGAGCCTCAAATAAAATGCTTTCAAATTGATTGCCTTCTATTTTAGTAGTAGACGGAGAAACATTTTTAGCGAGATTGGTGACTTTCTTCTTTGACCTTGTCATTCTTAACTATACTTCAAATACCTGACTATGTATTTAAAATAACTGATTGTTTCTTCAATCAGCAACACAGAGAATTAGCTTGAGAAATACCTTGGATTTTTTACTGAGTCTTCACTCTGCTGGAGAAGTTGTTGCAGCAAAAAACTTTCCTTCATCTTCTTTGACACCTTCAAAGAGCCTGGACTAGCTCTGATACCACTGTTGGGGATTTTTCTGGTAAAATCCCAAAAACAACAGAAACTCACACACAGAGACAATGCTCTGTTTTCCTTTTTCCCAGGATCTTAGCATAGAGAAGCTTTTTAACAAATTGCTGATAACAGAGTATTAAACACACATAAAAGGATTTGTATTCATCAAAAATAAACTGATACAAAATTCATCCTCTTTCACTCAGAGGGATTTACCAAGAACTTCAAAAAGAATTACTCTGTCTCCTTTTGAGATTTTACACTGCTGTGTGTAAAAATCTTTTACATTACTGCTGTAAAAAAAACAAAAATTACATACACTGCTGTTGCATACTCTTCTTCTTTTACTTCGCACTGCTGTGCCAATTTCTCACTTACATTACATTCTCAGAACAACATCATTACAATCACTTCACACTGCTGTGTGTTTTCTTCTTGCATTCGCTGCGGCGAGTTTTTCCTTTTTTTGCACTCTCTTTGTTTCGCACTGCTGTGCTTTTCTTTACAATTTCTGCTTGAACCAATAAAAATTACATGTATATATATGACTTACAAAATAAATTACTTACATCCGTGTTGCCATGCTTCCGTAAAAGAAAACAATAAAAATTAAATGCTTTTTAGTGGCCTTTACTTGTGTCCATACTCCCGCTGAAATAACAATGATAAAATTAAAAGTTTCACCAAAACTTACCAACCCACAGTAAATTGCATTTACTGTTTGACGGTAAAGAAACTTTTAATTCACGTCAAATTTATTTGCAGACTTTTACTTCAACCATTATACAATATGGTTTTGGAAATTTATTTGCAGACTTTTACTTCAACCATTATACAATATGGTTTTGGAAATCCATCGGGTCCAAGCTTTATCGCATAGCAAGCATATATGCATAAGTTTGCACCCATGGTTTCCCCGATTGCGAAAATACTGTGGACCCGATAATCTATAAAATAAATTAATACACTCGTCGGGTCCGGCCCATCGACGATGGCTCATCCCTGAATTTTCATGTTGCTGTGCTGTCCTCCCGATGCGAAGTTGAAATTACACTTTCAACAAACTCGATGTTGTGAAGGAAAGAAACCAAGCAACGAGGCTCTTGAATTGAAACTTGTGATCAAAATGGGAATTGAACATTGTCCGTTGAAACAAAACGATGGAAAAATATTTGAATACGGTAACCAGAAACGGAAACCTATGGATTCAAACGCGTAGAGGGAGGGCGATCAACCGATGGACAACTATTCCAATAGAGTAAGTGGAAACGAAACCTGTGGATTCAACCATGTGGAGGGAGGGTTATCAATCGGTCGAGGAGAATTCGAAGGAAATTAGCCTCCGTACCTTCTGACTCTCCCGTCGTCGATGACATTTCCAACACGCGGTAGCCACTGTTATGTAAGTTTTTTTTTAGTTCGACGGTTCGGGCTCCCTTACGCCTCAGTCGTCGATCATCGACTAACACGATGGACATACCTAGCATATTCCCTCAATAATTTATCTCCGCCATCGATTAAAATTTAAACATAAAAGTCAACAACCCTTTCTGCAAATAAGAAGCCTTAGGCTAATGTCGTAAATAAGACTATCTGTATAACTCAAACATAGAACCAATTGGTTATTTAAGCAATTAATATATATATGTAAGACTATTTTGAGAAAATTTAAGCATAGAACAAATAGGTTTTATGATAAATGATTTTTAAATATTATAAAAACAATATCCCATCTTATTTTTATATGTTGTTTCTTTTTCAAAATGTACCAAAATACTTATGCTTATAAGTATTTTTAAAAACAAAAAACTCAGCTAAAAGCATGAAAATTATTAACTTGTTCCTATCTAGTTAATGATGATTGTGACTAAAAATTTTTAACTTGTTCCTATCTAGTTAATGATGATTCGGAGTACATAATGACTATAGCCCACCTTTCTCATATTTTTTTTGTCTTTTTCAATCGGTGCATAATGTCATTTTTTAATTTATATTTGGGAAAATATTTATAATTTTTTGCTGGATGTTGTTGAAAGGGAATATTTGCAAATGTTTAAAGTTAGGCTTTCAAGCATGCTCTTTTAAAATGTGCATTTTTCATTTTGTTGTAGTAACAAGTTTATTTTCTTCCACTTTTGAGTTGAAGTGGATGGAAAGTAGCAAACCCTAGGTGATTTTATTTGTTCCTCATGATAGCTTAGGACTCTCTTAAATCTTGAATTTCCTTGAAAACCACTGAAATGGGTAACTCTATAAGAGAAATTTTTCTCCTATCTTGGACAGTGAACTAGCCAACAACCCTACACAACGTTTAGTGATGATGATATGTCACATTCCTTTGCCATTTGCACCAGTCATGCAACTCTCACCATCTATCATTTCTCTTGAATGAAAGTGTACTACCAATCAAAAGCTACTTTTAACCATTTTGCAATCAAGTGTTTTTACTTAATGTTTTGGGAATTATAACATGGATAAAATAGTTTATGAAATTAAGGAAAAACTCAACGCAAAAGGTGGTAAAGTAAATTCAAATGTATTCGGACATATGGATAACATTTTCTAGTTGGACTTTAGAACTAGGGAGATATGGGAATTGATTGATAAGATTTTCAATATATGGGAGAATATTGGCATAAAAAATCAAAAGGTTAAAAATTCTAAACCCTTAATATGGATCAAATAAGATAAGTCCTAAAAGCAAGAATCTTCCAGATGACATGACTATCACACCTTGGAGAGAAATTCAAGGAGTGAAGGATGACAAAATTTTCAAATAAATATTATCTCATGTAAATTTAGGTGAATTTTCATTGGACGAAATGTCAAGGGAATTTCAAAAGTATGTTTGTTGAATTATTTTACTTATATTTGGATTATAATTTTCTTTTAAATATAACATATTTTTGTTGGTAATATTTGTTTAATATATCACTATATTAACATTTTTTACTTTATTTATTCATTTATAAGTTTTATATGAAAATACAAGAACAGATGGTTAAAATGTTGAATGAAGATAGTTGAGATGATGTTGTATGCAACTACCTAGATTCAAGTTCTACAGCAACATTAAAATATTTTTATCTTGCATTCAAAAAGGTATGTTGATTTATACAATCATTTTATTCATATGTAAACTATTTTTATTTCATTACAAATAAATTTATTGGTTTATTTCATTACAGATGTCGAAGAAGGATGGAAATGGAGTACCAGACGGTTTCAAAACCTTTATTGAAAAAATTAAGTTAGAAAGGCTAAGAAAGAAACATATTAAGAATGTTGAACTTGATCCTCATCTTAATAATTACATTTAGAATAAGCTTCACACTATCCAATATCAAATAATACAAGGTGATTGGGAAGACATTTTAAATCTCATACCTAAAAGGGAATATTCCCTAGTTATTGCATATATTCCATGGTTTCTTTTTCCTAAACATTGGATATGATAGTGAACCTTATAGTTATCAAGATTTTAATAAAGTGCTTACGGGATTTCAAGAAGTCACAACATCACCACTTTGGAGATTTGTGATATTTCATTTGGACACACAATTTGCAATGTTATTATCAAGCTTCAAGGGAAAAAAATACTCAAGGATGCAACTTGCATGATAAGGAATTGAAATTGTATGTTTGATTAATGTTTTAAAAAATGTATTTTTGTACAAGTTAATTGAACTTTTACTATTTCATGTTAAAGAAAAAATTCAAATCTTATTGGTTGTGGAGATCAACTAATTATAAGTGATTGTGAGTTCATTCATGTTGAATCTTGAACAAAATATGATAGTTATAAGTCTATTCATCTGAATCTAGTAGATGGAATTCATAGCCAAGTACTGGTTCATGATGTTGTTGTAAGAAAATTAAAACATAAAGATAAAGATGCAAAAGAAGAAATAGTTAAAAATTATCAAAAACCACAAGCATTGATTAACTATCTTATAGATTTATGTTCAAATGAAGAAGATTGGGTTTTGGATTCATTCTCAATTTCAGGTAAGTTTTGTTATATAAAATTGAATTTCAATATTTTCTTTTTTTAATTTTATTTGTTTATACTAATTTACTTAATTATTCTTTTTTACTTGATGATTAAGTACAACACTAGCATGTTGCTTACAAAATGGAAAAAAAATGCATAACCATTAAAGATGATTGATTTGTTTTGATTATAAACTTGTTCTCTCACTTTACCGAAGGGGTTAGTCTTAGGCCCTAGTCTAGTGGGACCTCCTCTAAGGCCTTAGGGTTATAGGAGGGGCACTACTTGGAAGACTTGGATTGAAGTAGTGTGTCCATTATCCTTCCATATATAACATGCTCCATCATTCCCTTGATATGACCTTCATCATTCACGTTAACTATTATTAGTTCAATGGGATTTGGAACTCATACATCCACATCCTTCAGTAGGGCTAGAAATCTTTTCCCTGGAGGTTGATACATCAACAAGAATGAAAAAGCATAATATGGACATAAATCATAAATATAAAGCTTTTATACTTTATTTATGCACCATATTAAAGCATTATCAAAAAGAAATAAAAGGAGAAAAAAGGGGTGGAAATAGAAAGTCAAGGAAAGGGGTAACTCATGCATGCATGATTACTCCATCCACTATATATATACACTTAGTATGTGGACCTCCATCAATTAGGCCTCTGACCATGGTGCTTATTCATGAATTTATTCCCCTCCATTGCCACTTATTTTCACTAACACCTATGAATTGAAGGGATGGGCTTGGAAATGCCACCTTCCATTAAGGGCTAAAAGAACCTAGTAGGATTGATTACCTAACCACCTCTACAAAGGTAGCAAACATTTTTATAAGAATTGGTCTAGTTAGATATTTGAAGGTGATCTAGCAGAGATGTGTTGGAATCACAATTTTAAGTTGTGAAGTCTCCACAATCTGAGTTCTTGTGAAGTTTCCACAATCTGAGTTCCCTGAGATTTTTCAAGGTGTTGAATCCATATACGCAATGAAAATTTGTGATATCCCCACTAAATACTTTTGCTAAGTAAACTCCTATTTTGGAATTTTTGGTGTTAGGAAAATATTGTTGAGAATCATGATTATCATTAAACAAAAACATGTAGGTGTTAGTTAATGATTGCATCACCAGAGATAAGGATCCGCGAGAGGTTCTTAGACCATGACACAAAACGCACAGGAAGCGTTGGTTTATCTAATGTCCAAGAATATCCCCCCCCCAACGCAATCTCTATGTGTATCGAACTCGTGACCTACGCTCTGATACCACTTGTTGGGAATCACGATTGTTTTTAAACCAACACCTGAAGATGTTAGTTAGCAATCGCAACACCGTAGATAATGATCCATGAGAGGTGGTTAGTCCATGTCATGAAACACACGAGGAGCATTGGTTTATCCAATGTCCAACAAATATTTTGGTGTGTTAAGACTTAGAAAAAGTGGGTGAGTAGACCCAACTTAATTTTTGGAGAAATAAGAGGTTATATACATTAGAGAAAAATCATGTTGTTAGTGGAGTGGGACCCCCCAAAGGAGGAATTTGAATCACTTGGAGGGAGAATGACCAATAGTTATAAATAACATAATTAGACCACCATTTAGCACTTTTTTTCCATCTATATTATGAAATTGAATTCTCTCTTGGAGTTGTTGAGCACAAGAAGAGAATTGTTGGTTAACACTAGGGTTTCAAGTGAAACCCTCCCTCATTTCAAAGAACTTTGAGTGTTTCCCTAGTGAGGCTTTAGGGAGTCCACTTCAGGGCTTCCATAGGTGTATTTGTAGGTGTTTTCCTTTGGGAAAAACACAAAGATTGATACTATTTTGTAGAGTTGGAATCGGGTGATTTTATGAGGCAAAAGTCTTCCATTTATGGGCTTGCACAGGGATCATTGAGTAGGAGATATGTAAGGGTTTTGAGTTGCGAGGATTATCGAAGTGATTGTTGGAATTTGAGCTTGGATATAAGTTATCTTTGAGGGTATTTTTGTAGGGATTTTGAAGGAAATTTCGTGGAAGATTTGTGCTACTTCCAGCAATATTCCTCATGTAGAACGCAAAGTTGGGAAGACTAGGAAACCCTTACTAAATTGGGCTATCTGGATCAACTGGAATCTGCCCAAGGTTTTTTTGGGTTTTTATGGGTTTTTTAAGAGGAGTTCATGGTTAAAATTTTACAATTTTCTAGGTACTATTTGGGTTGGAAATCAACATTCCTTTAGGAATGCATTTTATAGGTAAAGTAAGTAATTAACACCACTTGGTGGGCTTGACCTTGGCTTGGATTTAAGCCAAACCATCTTTTGGTTTGTATGGGTTTGGTGTCAGAAGCTTCGAGTTAAAGTTTTAGAAATTTTAGAGCATTATTAAGGGCAGAAACACCAGTTCATCTTCAGCGGTAACAACATAATTTCTCGGTAGTGAAAAAATATTATTTGGGACATTTTCTAGCACTTTGGGTCTACTTCATTTCACCTGGATTTTTCCCAGGATCTATTCTATTTTATTTTGTACCCAATTTCTAACATTATTAATAAAATGGCTCAACATTCTTACCTAGTTTATTTAATTTTTTTATGGTACATGCATGTGTTAAATTTATATTCGTGTAGCTTTATGAATGTATTTTTTATTTATGAAATATTTCTATAGGAATCTTATAGTGGTATCAGAGCATGTTCTTGGTTAGATGTGGGAAAAAATAGTAGATTATTTTGCCCATATACCAAAGAGGAGTGCTCCACAGAGGCAAAGTCAAAGGTAGAGGAAGAGGTTGTGGTAGATAAGAAGAACTTGATCACTTCTCAGACATAGAGCTTAATCATGTGAGAGAATGCATGGATAACCAAGAAGGAAACGAGTAGCCTAGAGAGAATCAGTAAAATTAGTGGTTTGAGGAATTAGTGAGGATGAACCAACAAATGATGAGGCAAAATCAGTAGGTTCTAAATATGATGCGGCAGATGATGGGTCTACAATTACATAACATAAAAGGAGGATTCAACGATGGAGAAGGTGGGTCCAGGACAAGAGAGGGGATTCATGTGCATGGACACAAAAACCAGTAGTCAAGCACCCACACCTATGGCCAGACTAATATAGCCATGATGCCTCACTTCTTGGAGGAACTAGAGAGGGGGAGGGAGTTAGATGCATTTGTTGAGTTAACGATATCGTTCACCGATGGGAATGATGAGTATGAAGCATTAGGTCCTAGTTTCAAAAGAATATTATCATTTTGGGAGTATTTCCACCTAAAGGATAAGTATAGACATGGGGTAGGAATGCCTTTCATAGTAGGAAAACATCATCAGAACCCAGACACAAAAGTTGGCAGGGAAGGTGACACTGCCTAGTTTCTATGGGTCAACCAAGAGTTCATCCAAGGAATGGATCCATAAGCTAGACACATGCTTTCATATGAATCCCATGCAATAGATAGGCGTAGTTATATTTTCCACTTTTCACTTGGATGGAGATGTGAAGGAGTGTTGGTACCACGAATGGGGCGTGCTTCTATTACATCTTATACAAAGTTCACAAATATACTGGTGGAGAGATTTTATTAGAAGGACCCTGAGCTACACTTCAGGGAGTTTGCCAACCTGAAGAAAACAGGAAGTGTTGAAGCATTTATGGAAGATTGCTAGAGATTAATCATCATGGTCTCTAACATTTTAGAGGTGAGTTTGATCATGTTTTTCATTAAGGGGTTGGAAGAGTCACTCCATGATTGGATGAGAGAATATAGGCCAGTGTCATTATAAGACACCATTAACCAAATCAAGGACATGCTTGATGAGATTCTGAGAACTAGATCCCCAGTACCTTCCAAACCTACCGTTCCTCAAAAAGGTAATGACATTATACCTCCTCGGAAGGAGTGGATTGTTCGAGGACAATTAGATGACGAGACCAAGAGAGACCTTCGTAGTAGGAAGTTGTGCTTTACATGCTAGGAGTCATGAGCACCAAGGAACCAGTTTCAATATATAAAGGTCTTCTTAAACAGTGAGCCAAAGGATGAGGTCAAGCTTGAGGTAGATGGAGGAGAAGATGAGCCATAGGGTGTAGGGGATGGCCCACATTTTCCCACAGGAGGTGTCATTGTGTGCTTAAAAAAGTTTTGAAGTATTTGACATTACAAATCAAGGGCACGGCGTAGGGACAGCGTGTGTCAGTGCTTGTAGATAGTGGAAGTGCCCATAATTTTATTAATGCACATATGGTGCATCAAAGAGGTATACATATGGAGGCCTCTGATGGATTTTGAGTGTTGGTTCCAAGAGACCAAACTATGCAGTGTACCAAGTATGTTCTTGGGATGATGGTGACCATGGGGAACTATTTTGTGACAAACCACTTCTTTGTGGTTAATGTGTGGGACACTAATGTGGTGATGGGTGTCCAGTGGTTATACACTTTAGGGCATGTTACTGCTGATTCGAGGAGATTGGAGATGGAGTTCATGGGGTCAAATAGGAAGCTAATGGTACTGAGAGGTATACATTCATACCTGCCACAAACTGTATCATCTCATAGGATGGAGGCTTATTCAGTACCCCTCACAGATTTGATGAAGAAAGGAGCTTTTGAGTGGACATATGTGGCATAGGACACTTATGAGGGATATGAGCAGGTGTCTAGTGTTATCTTTACCTGATTATTTGCAACCTTTTATTTTGGAGTGTGATGCATCTCGAGAGGGTATTAGGGTAGTGTTGATGCATGGAGGACATTCTATAGCTTACAAGAGACTAAAACTTTGGGATCATGAGAGGTTCTATTATATATACGACAAAAATATGTCGTACATTAGGCATGCCTTGGCCAAGTTCTAATGGTATTTGGTGGGAAACAGGTTTTAGGTGAAGACTGATCATAACATTCATGAAATTTTCCTTGAGCAGAAGGATCTCAATGAGAGACGTAGAAGTGGATCAGTAAGAGCTAGGACTACAATTTTGAGATCAAGTATGTTTAGCGAAAGCATAATGTAGTGGTAGAAACAATATCTAGGAGGCCTGCGACACTCTCACTCATGGATATTACTCAGGATTGGAGAGCACAGTTATTGGTAGAGTACTCCAAGAAGCAGTAGGCATGCAAGATCTTGGATGGCACTTTTTGGGATGACAGGTATCGAGTGATGGATGAAGTGATCTATTACAAAGATTGGATTTAGTTAGTGTCGGGATCATAGCTACAGGAGAATTTCTTGCATGTATCCCATGACTCACCTATTGCAAGACATAAGGGGTTCTTAAGATGTACAAGACTATGAGGGGGTGCTTCACTTGGAGAGGCCTCAAGGAGGATGTCTTCAGGCATGTTCAGGAGTGTAGTACTTGTCAAAGGAAAAATGGTGAGAAAACACATCTAGCTAGGTTGCTTTAGTCTCTCCTTACTCCCCAGAGGAAATGGGAGAGCATTTCTATGGACTTCATTATCGAGCTTCCAGAAATACATGGATGTGGTTGCATCTAAGTGGTGGTGGGCAGATTGACCAAATTTTCCCACTTCTTCACTATTTTGGCTAGATATTTAGGTTCTGAGATGGTCGAGCTATATTTCTGGGAGGTGTTTAAATTGCATGATCTGCCTAAGGCCATCATTAGTGATAGGGATAGAAATTTTATGGGAGTTTTTTGGTAGGATATTTTTCGTTTGGTGGGGACTGAGCTCACACCCAGCACTAGTTATCATCCGCAGACCAACAACCAAAAAGGGATAGTGAAGAAGTGGCTAGAAGGCTACTTGAGTAACTATGTCAAAGGGCAGCAACACACATTTTCATCTTAGGGAGTATTGTTACAACACCACCTACAATATGTCCATATGTATGTTGCCTTTCCATGTACTTTATGGTTATGATGCTTTATCTTTTTCTCACATGGTTTTTGGAGATAGTCAGACCCCTAGGGCCAAATATTATATACAAGAGAGCTAGGAGATCCTTAGAGCCCTCAAGAAAAACCTGCAGACATCTCAAAACCAACAAAAAATGTATGTAGATAAACACCAAGTTGAAAGGTGTTTTTAGGTTCAAGACTTAGTCTTCTTATGCCTCCAACCGTACAGACACTCTACACTCATGCAGAAGGGGGACGAGAAGCTCGGGCCTCATTTCTATGGGCCATACAGGATGACTAGGCATGTTGGAGAGGTAGTGTGTGAGTTGGAGCTCCCACCTCAGAGCAAGGTGCACAATGTGTTCCAAGTGTCTTACCTAAAATAGGACTTGGGACAATAGGTTACAGATACCCCAACGTTGCCCCCTGTGGATGATGAGGGACACTTAGCCTTGGTTCTGGAGGTTATTTTGGAGGTTAGAGAGAGGAATCTCAAAAACATGATTATCAGGGAGTTCCTAGTACAATGGAAGGATTTTCCAGAGAAGGAAACTACATGGGAGGGTGAACAAGTGTTACAGTATCCATCATTACAGTTGGTTGAGGACAAGCAAGGTATACACTAAATAATTTTTCTAAAGAAACTCTTATTTTTGCAATTTGATTAAAACTTGACTAAACTGAGAGGGGGGGGGGAATTAGTTTAGTATACTCATGGACATGAATATTCTTTTCTTGAAACATTACATGAGCAACTTACACAAATAATGACCAACATATTGAATATGTGAACAACAAGTAATAAGCAAACCAAGCCATCACGTGAACACATAATAATAGTGCAATTTTGACGTTAGGAAAATATTTGGTGTGTTAAGACTTAGGAAAACTAGGTGAGTTGACCCCCACTTAATTTTTGGAGAAATAAGAGATTATACACATTAGAGAAAAGGGCGGAAAATCATGTTGTTAGTAGAATGTGGGACCCCCCAAAGGAGGAATTCGAATTACTTGGAGGGAGAATGACCAACAATTATAAATAGAACAAGGAGACCACCATTTAGCACTTTTTGTCCATTTAAATTATGAAATCAAGTTCTCTCTTGGATTTGTTGAGCACAAGAAGAGAAGTGTTGGTTACCACTAGGGTTTCAAGTGAAACCCTCATTTCGGAGAACTTCGAGTATCTCCCTAGTGAGACTTTGGGGAGTCGACTTCAAGGCTTCCATAGGAGTATTTGTAGGTGTTTTCCTTTAGGAAAAAGGAAGAGATTGATGTTATTTTGCAGAACTAGAACTGGGAGATTTTATTGGGTCGAAGTATTCCATTTCTTGGGTTGCAGAGGGGTCATCGAGTAGGAGTTATACATGGGTTTTGGGTTGTAGAGATTGTCGAAGTGATTGCTGGAGTTTGGGCCTAGAGAAATAAGCTATCTTCGGGGGTGTTTTTACAGGGATTTCATAAGCAATTTGGCCGAAGATTTGTGCTAATTCCAACCATATTCCTCATGCAGTACACAAAGTTGGGCAAACTCGAAAACTCGCACTAAATTAGGGATTTTCGAATCAACTAGAATCTGCCCAATATTTTTCTAGGTTTTTCTGGGTTTTGTGAGAGGAATTTATGGTTAAAATTTCATAATTTTATTGGCATTATTCAGGCTGGAAATAAACATTCCTTCAGCAATGTGTTTCATTGGTAAACTAGGTAATTCACACCACTTGGTGGGCTTGATCTTTCCAAACCATTAATAGGTTTTTATGGTTTTGATATGAAGAGCTCTGGGTTAAATTTTTAGAATAATTGGAGCATTGTTCAAGGAAGAAACACTAGTTCATCTTCAGCATCATCAACATAATTTATGGGCAGTGCAATTTAATTATTTGGCCATTTTCCAGCACTTTGGGTCTACTTCATTTCGCCTGTTTTTTGCATGCATGCAGTGGCAATCCTAAGATCTATTGTTCTATTCTGCGCATTATTAATAAAATAGCTCAGCATTTTTGCCTAGTTTATTTAATTTTTTGATAGTGCATGGGTGTTTTAAATTTATATTGTTGTAGCTTTATGCATGTCTTTGTTATTTACTGAATATTTACAAAAATGCATTTTAAACAACAAAAGGTAGAGACTTGGCCAAAAATTGTTTAGTCAAATTCTAGCCAAAATTCCAAAACCCATAATAATTAGAAAACCCCAATAATAATTTATAATTAAAATAAAATTATGGAAGTAGTATTCTACTGATGCATCCATATATTAAACGGTTGTTAAATGCCTATAGGCATCAAAATACTTACCTCATAATATATATCACATTATCAAAGATTATAATGATGGTAATAATAACTTTATTTTAAATTATTATTATTAATTATAAACAAATTAATATATGAATTAAACATATAGATTTAAAAACACATGTAGCAAGATTTTAATCTTGGAGATTCACCCCTACTTTACCATGGAGATTCTTAAGATGTAAATAGACTTTATTATAATATTATGTGCCAATACCATGGCTTAATAATACCACATGCTCAAAAAATAATTCATGTTCATGTTCATATGTTAATAAATCTCAACTTTTTTATTTATGAATACTACTAAGAACGAGGTTAATTTCCTACCTCCCACCTAGAATTTAATTATTGGTAATTAAATTAAATTCTTAGAAGTTTTATTTATAATATACATCTTTTTGGGTATGTGGTATTGATAAACCACAGCATTGTAAAAATTCTTACTTACATGTTAAAAATATTGTTACATGTTTTTTTAAATGTATATATATTTAACTCATTTAATTAATTTTCTTATAATTTAAATATAAAGTATAATTTTGTTATTATATAATATATATATATATCTATATATATATATAAACACATGTAACAAGATTTTAATCTTGGAGATTCACCCCTACTTTACCATGGAGATTCTTAAGATGTAAATAGACTTTATTATAATATTATGTGCCAATACCATGGCTTAATAATACCACATGCTCAAAAAATCATTCATGTTCATGTTCATATGTTAATAAATCTCAACTTTTTTATTTGTGAATACTACTAAGAACAAGGTTAATTTCCTACCTCCCACCTAGAATTTAATTATTGGTAATTAAATTAAATTCTTAGAAGT